>JALBCR010003940.1:0-130593 GCA_030710515.1 Abscondita cerata | reverse complement strand
CCCGCGTCCCTTGCGCCTTCTTCTACGGTCCGGAAGATATGGGAAGTCACAGGGTGAAAGCATCCGGGCTGTAAGTGGGGGGTGCTCTAAAATCTCCCCACCTCATCCGCTCCATCTGTGATTTGATGATGTTAGCTGTATGCGGCCTTTGGCAAATCTGCTGTCGATTGTCGCCCATCTGTGAACTTCCGACACCATTCCACGACTGTGGTTTTTGGAAGCGACTCTCCATCATATAAACATTTTGCATTCTCCCATAAATCTGAACTGAGTGTTGCCCTTAGCATGCAGAAACTGGTATGACTGCTCGGTAATCGGTTTTGGACGCTCCAACTATAAGACCTGCCATAATGAAACGCGCAATGTAACAACGCGCTCGAACGTATTTATTGAACTAGCCTCGTATAATTGCTAGGATGGCAATATTTTCATTAAACTTCTTGGTTTAAATGTTTTTTTTAAGTTTAATTAGTACATTTATCATATCAAGTTTAATTTAAAAAATGGGTGGAAATAAAATAAGTAGATAAATAAATCTACTGAACGTTAATTATGATTTAAATTAACGCACGCCGAACGTAACGAGACAGCTTTGACGTTTAATATCAAATCAGTGTTACTACTCGTTTGGAATAAAATTGCTTTGTCTTCTATAAAAGAACCTCAATTTTCTATAAAAGAACTCATTTGGGTCCTTTTATAGCTCTGTAAGCGAATTCAAAAATAGAAAAAAAGCTATTTATGTAGTACATGTGCATTTTCTTAGTTCCAGAGCAGAATACTGTGCTCCTGAGCTTGATAAGTACTTGTATTACTTTAGATAACACAATGCAGCATCAGATTTGATTAAAATCGGGATTAGTCCCTCCCCTGTCTTCTTGGTAATGTCACTCTGACAGAATATTTGAGAGAAAATGCTGATTTAAAAATTCTAACGCCATTTTCTCAAATTAAAGAATTGAAAAGTAATATGGTGTCGTTTAAATAATAATCACAGGTTTACCATTTGTTAAATTTTCACCCTAATCATTAAAACTTTTCACTTAATAAGCACATAAATGAAATTATAAAAAATGTTGTAAAATAAATTTAATGTAATATGTTGATCTAGTTAAATTTATCATTCAGATCAAATTCATGGATAACAATAATTTCTCTGTATTGGAAGAAATCGAGTGAAAATATTCGTGGTATATATAAGCACAGATTGAGGAATTACATTGAATGATATCGGCTTTAAAACCACATTGTGGTGTTATTTTTTAAATAATATCTCATACAACGAATGCATGATTTATAAGTTATACACTTGAGAAGGTAAACAACGTATATTTTTTAAATTTTAAACATAGAGTAATTTATTTAAAATTTGCAAAAAAGATTGACCTGTAAATATAACTGTGTAAGTGTTCCTCTAAATGATAAAAAATTAAATAATTAATCAAAAATATTTTAAAGGTAGGGTAAACTGGTGTTTTAAAATGCATGGTACGACTATTGTGCAGTTGACAGACAGCGTAGTAAAATTTTAATATATAAAAACTTCAAAAATACATTAAATCGCGTTGTATTACGCGACGCTTCACGGATAGTGGACATAGCAAAACGCTTTTTCTTTTTATTTGACAACGTGTACCTTATATCAACATTCTGTTAAAATGCATTAAATAATTCCCTTTTGTCGAGTTATAAATGTACTTGCACATCTCTTTACGTCGGAGTTCATGATTAATGATTTAAACAAAATTAATAATATATTCTAAAATTTCTAAAAAAAAACTGAATGGAGTTTCTTTGAATAATATTGCTATTTTTACTGAGCTTTTTAACAAAAATTACAATGAAACTGTTTTTTGTTCTATTGTATTTAGCAAAATACTGTAGAAAGCTTTTTCAACGTGTATGAATACAACATCACGTGGCCAATCCAACAAGCAATTAAGTAATCGCTTGTTGTTTAAATATAATTTTGGAATTGAAAAATTGTGTTGTTCAAAAGTACTTTTTAACGCTTCACACATATGAATAACTAAAAACGTATGAAAATTGTTCTATACAGAAATTAAATAAACGTAGATCCATTTGCTTGGTAAATAATATGTAAAATATGGCTTACCGACTTAACACATGATGTAAATTTATCGTAAGTTTTATTAACCACAATTTTGTTTGATTAAAAATATATTTACATATACATGTAATCTAAAAATTGTATTAGGATAATAAGCTTAAGTTTCGAACGTATTTAGTAAAAGTTGGTAGAGTAATTTCTTCAAATTGTCGAACCAATTTTACAGCATCATTAAAAATACTATTCAACGCATCACACATATGGAATGACTAAAAACTACGAAAATTGTTTCATATAAATTAAAATAACATATGTCTAATGACTTGAAAATAATATGCAAAATAAATCTTACCAGCTTAATACATGATGTATTTTATTTATCGCAATAACTATTCAATAAACGCAGTAATTCAAAACTTTATTCGAATCATAAACAGTGTGTCCCAAATTGTGTAGGATTGCATGGCTATTTTTGTTGTTAATAAAGAAACAGTTTTCGTTATTAGGCAATGTGCGACAATGTAGCTTGCAGGTAATAAATTGCTGTGAATTCTGATACATGGTGCGTCAGTAGGAGGAGAGAGTTTTACACCTCTCCGGCGGAAACTAATCTTGGGTATTTATAGGTCCAAAATGGCCACTAAAGCCCTGAAAAGGACAGTATGTACACTCATGAAATTAAAAACTTGGACACCACAATTTCTGTAAACAAAACTTTGCACATTGTGAAGCGGGCTTAAGGGTATCATTTACAATTCTAACAGCAGGTAGTCTCAGCAGGGGGTTATCTTATAGAAGGACTGTAGAATGAATCATTACACCAAGCACGTTTTAGAAAATAGGTAATTTACGTTGCTTACTTAATTTTTCTTTAAAGAATATATTTAGAAGGTATCGCTAATTAAACACCATAGCTCGATTAATTATCGAATCAAAATTTTGTTTAGGAAATAAAATTAAAAATAATTTTGATTTAAAAACGTCTACAAAGCAATAACTTTTAAATTAAATCAAAACTAAACATGGTTATTTGGGTTGACTAATTATTACATATTTTATTACTATATAAATAAATATAATAATAATAATAATATAATAATATGTTTATTTCAACAGGTATGTACACACTCCAATTACAGAAAACAATATGAAATTTTTGTAAAATATAAATTACAACTAAATATAAAAAGAAAGAAAAATAATTAAATACATACAAGATTCTATTCCAACTCGATATAAATTTAAAAAGAAAAAAGAATATACTGATGTGACTTTATACTTATTATGAACTTCCATACACGGACACAGTTATAAAGTTTCTAAAATAAATCGAAAGTACACTTTCAATAAAAACTGGTCGAGTTAACACATGAATATCACACTCGTTACTTATTTTATTGTAGTGTTTGGCATTATTTTTGCGATCGGAGCATTTTTAAGTAAATCGGTTCTGCTAAAATTACAATAAAACAGGCTGACGTTCTACAATGAATAATGTGGCACAAGAAAGTTAATTTTATTTAAAAGATAATGAACAATCTATATTGTAATGGACCAGGCTGTGAAGAAATTTGACATAACATACATTTCTGTCTTGACTCTAGTGTGGTCAACTCAAATTTTTGCAGTAGCTCGTTCTGATCAAAACTCGATAGGGATAAACTCCGTCAATTGTAAAACAAACAAATTTTAGGAATCGACGCTGAACTTTTTCCAGCATTCTGTGTCTCGACTTTTAGAGCGAGTCGCTCCATATGAGTGGAGAACCATATTCGAGTTGCAATCTTATAAGGGACTTATATAACAGAATTAACACTCTGGATTTAAAAATCACTTTTTACAATTACGATAGATAAAACCAAACATTTTATATATGCTTTCGACACAGTATTTTGTGTATGTTCTAAAGTTAAAAAATGTATCAAAAAGTAACTCTCTAGGGCTTTTATTGACTTTACACGAGACAAGCTAACTTCATTAATGGAATAATTAAACTGAACAGTGTTAACTTTTTGGGAATAGGTGATAACGTTGCATTTTGGAATATTAATGGTGAAGTCGATTTCGGCACAATTCATTTTGCCATTTTTGTTAATATTATTTTGTAAAATTAAACAATCAGTCTGGTGACTTCTAATTGCAGAGTAAAGTTTTTATGTCATTGGCGTATAATAGAATGTTACATTGTACTGCAGAAGTTATGCCATTGATGTACATAAGAAAAAAGTAGTGGTCCCAAATTGGAGCCTTGAGGTAGCACCAAAAGTTGAGTGAAATGAATTTGAGACAAAATTACCATAACAAACGAATTGCTTTCTATATAATAAATACGCCTTAAGCAGCATTAAGAGATTGTTAGAAAAACCCAATGAATCAAGCTTATATAACAATAAATAATGATCTATTTTGTCAAATGCCTTTGTGAAATCTGGGTGTAAATAGTGTCTATTTGTCCCTGTTATTGTCGATAACTTCGGCTACAAATTGACTAAAGCATGCCAAATTAGTAATTGTTGGTGCGTTTTTTCTAACGAAACCATGTTGTAAAGGAGATATTATATGTTTCCACCTTAAAGTATAAATGTTTAACTAGCACTGATTCAAAAAAAATTTCTGAAAAATTGCAAAGAAGTAAAATAGGCCTGTAGTTATTTATATTCTCTTTGTCGCCGTTTTTAAATATCGGTACAATAAATGTTTGTTTCCATATGGTAGGAAAAAGTAGAGGTCGAAACGATAAGAGAGAACAATTTATGAAGAGGTTTGACAAAATATGCCTGCACAATCTCTTAGCAGAAAACTGGGGACATCGTCTATGCCCGAAGTGAAATTATTATTAGAGGATTTTAGGACTTGTAGAATATCTTTCTCTGGAGAATTAATCAATTGCGATTATCTTTAGCATTAGTGTTTGAAAGTCTTTGAAGCCTCAGATGTACTACCGTTTGTTGATTCAATGTAAACATAACTAGAAAAATAAACCAAATACATTTACAATGTCTAAAGGTGACGAGAGGGTTGTTCCGTTGTAAGCATTATAACACCGGGGAATGCGACTAATCCCCTTTTGTTTCTCACGAATGACCAATACTTTATCGGATTTACACTAATGGAGACTTTGAACAGAGCGCAAGTAATTACTGGTAGGCAACACGAATAAGACGTGCTTAGACATATTTCGGGTATAACTTAAACTTATTCAAGTAAAATATAATTTTGTGTGATCTCCACTGCTTATGAAATTAATGTTTCTTGTTTTAAGTAGTTTTTATTTCAATTGTAAACCAAGGAGGATAATGGTGCTTAAGCTTCGACTGTGAGGTTTGTGTTTTGGGATTATATAAGTTCAATATTTCGTAAAGTTTTGTGTAAAATGCAGTGCAGGCTTCATCTATTTTCGACATGTTGTTGGCGAAAGTTCCAATCACACTTCATAAGAGCGTCATATAATAATACGAATTATTATAGCGTACACGTTCAGAGTTGTAATAAAATTAGGCGTAGCAGGGGTTGATACTGTCATGCTAATGTCCAACGCAGGATGGTATTATAAATTTCAATTACTAAGCAGTTCTTCGATTTGTCTATATCACAAACGATCGTTGCTAAATACGAGGTCAAGAATACTGTTATGGTTGTTAGAAATTGTATTATATTGAGTAAATTTAATAGATTTTGACAGTTTTTTAATAGAATGCTACCGTATCATTAGTCGATGTTACAAAAGCTGATATTAAAATCTCCCCATAATTATTGATTTATATCGTGAAAGCGCGATAAGGTTGCTTAAATGTTTAAAACATAGTTCGTAGTCTGACACACATGTACCTGGTGGTATGTAGAGAAAACAAAAGATTGATTGAAGACTTAGAACTGAAAGTGATTTGCACGCCAACTATGTCTATATTTATCACTGCATTAGTAATGACTGTAAGATCCAGGGATTTACAATTAAAAGAGTCACTTTTACGAATCCTCACTGCTACTCCACCCCTAGACTTACCAGTATCAACAAAGTTACGGTTCTTTCTAAATACTACATATTCTGGAGGAAATACTTCACTATCGTTTATAGAATCACAAAGCCAAGATTCGGTGACCGCTATGACATCAAAATTAGAAACTAACGCATTGTTGTAAAACTCACTTAGTTTTGAACGTAGTCCCTGAACATTTTGACACACAATACAAAAAACTTGTATTTTTATAATTATAATTGGGTGTATTATTCAGTTTAAATTTGATTTAATGATTTTTGAGTACCTTTATGTAACGAATTTTTAAATTCATTTCGCCATTTGCAATTCTTGAAACATTACTGTTCTTAATTTATTGTAAACTTCAATTTGCTTAGGTGTTTTATCAAACGCTATTCTAACATTTTTGAGCTCCTCATGATGTTGTAAATCCTTTTGCATGTTTAATTATGTTGAATACTTGTGATTCTTTTTCCAGAGATACTTTAATAGGCCGTGGACGTGAAGAATTATGATTGTAGCTGCCAAGTCTATAAATTCTAGTTATATCAACATTGGTTAGATGATTAGAAATACGGAGTACTTGATTAACGATTGAACCGTCTCGAGTTTGACGTTCGGTTGCATTGATAGAGTTGCATTGTTCAGTTACGCCATAGATAATAATATTTTTGCTTCTTACTTGTCGTTCGTTTATTTCATTCACAACTTCTTCGAAGTGAGATGCAAATTTATTAGATTGTTGAAAAGAATCAGCTTGTAAGTTATTGATTTTTCGTCTAAATTTGCGGTTACATTGGTTATGGATTTTATGTGTTCTGTGAGCTTAGTTTCATGGGATGTAATAAGATCTTTGCATGATGCTACTTCTAATTTAATGTTATTAATCTGTGACATAATATCCTGTTTCAGCGCATCTTGTGATTCGCGAATTTCTGAAATGTCATCCGCAATTTTCTGTTGAGAGGCAGCCATAAGTTTAATATCACCACGTAATAATTTAATTTCCTTGAGAAGACTGGTATTAAAGATATCAATAGATTTCTTCTTGGGTAGACGTACTACGTAGAGAGCGTACTGAGCGGCAATTGTTACAATTCCATGATTTTTTATTGTCGTTTGATAATTTAACATCTTCTATTTTCAATCCGGTACAATTAACACAAAAATTTCTTTACAGATATTACAACGTATAGATAGCGTGTGTAGTAGTGTTTGTTGTACAAGTAGCGCATTGGTTAGACATTTTTGATGATTTTTTCGAAATAATTTCGGCGTATGTAACTTTAATAGCACACTTCCGTTTGTTGTCTTGCCTATGCTTTACTCTAGCTCGCGTTATTTACATATGTTCATTTGTGAAAATGCTAAACAGCCTTGACCGTTTACGCTTATCAAATTTACGTTTATACACGTTCTATACTGGTATTTAAAATTTATGTCTTTTTAATATTGAATTAATCTTACTTGTGGATAATTAAGCAATATTTGAATTATTATTCTTTATACCACCCTTCACTTTCTTGTTCTACCACACTTCACTGTTTATAAACTTCTCAAACTATTTAAATTTCACTGAGCAAATGTTACGTGATGTTATAATAATTCGACATGCATGTTTATTTGCAGGGTATAAGAAATCAATAATGGGTGTGACTTCCATTATTGATAATTCTTGGAGGCGTCTGCTCATTGACGCTATCAAGGTATTAATATAATTAATATTAATCGTTTCCCATGCGGTATCAATGGCTGCAATTAGTGCATTACGGTTTACTGGTATAAAATTTGGCCCTTGTTGTCTTCGGATAACAGCAAGTATTCGAGCCCAAACATTTTCGATAATGTTAAAATCTGGGCTTTTGCTGGCCAGGGTAACAGCTCCAAGTTATTTTCTCGTATCCAATTGCGCACAACCCGCGAAGTATGAATAGGGGCGTTGTCCTTTAACAACAAAAATACATTATGAAAATGTTAATTCAACAGATCCCGAACTATTTTTGAGAAAGTATAGTGAAATAAGAATACTTACTTGTTGGAAAATATAATCTTCGTCTGGATAAAACACTTCGACTGAAGGTTTCATAATAGTTTCCAAAATATCTAAATACGCAGCAGAATCAAGACGTCCATCGATAGCCCAACAAACTCCTGAACCCCGCGCGCTAACCCAACCCCACACATTCACAGAAAAATAACCACTTCGTTTTTAGGACATATGTGATTATTTTCGTAACGAGTTCCTTCCATTCTAAAACTTTTAGTGGTCCATCGTTGCGGCTATTGAACGTTTTTTCGTCGCTAAAATCACTCGATTCCAAAATTCCAAAGGTTCGTTCACATATCGCCTTGCAAATTCCAGACGACGTCTCATATTTTCGTCACTGAGAACTTTCTTTCGCAGCAGCATTATACTTCTTTATTCCCATCTCCTTTAATCTTTTTGTGCAGTTATACGGCATCCGGGAAATGTGTATCTGCTATAGCCCTGGAGTATGTAGCAAATGGTTGTTCTGTTACGTAATGAAACAACTCGAGATCTTGAGCACGTGTAGATACTTTAGGTCTACCACTTCCGATGGCTCTTTCCAAAGTGTGTTCAAGATTCCATTTTACTCGGTAATGCCCTACGGTGCTTTTTGGTATATCTAACATACGTGAAATTTTACGCACGCTACGGCCCGCCGCTAATTCCGGAAACAATCCGCGCTTTCAAATCAGCACCGAGATGAGGTGGCATTTTCATAACACTTGAAATTTTAAACTAAAATCGAATTTACATTCCTTATTTTATTTATTGGTTTACACTACCCCTTCTCAAACAGTAGGTAATTGTTTATTTATTACATACTTCTAATGACCAATGTAACAACCCTTACAAATTTGTGTTTCTAATATTACATCACAAACTAATCTTTATTGGCCAAAAATTGTTGCTTAAGTTGTAAAGCTTCGTACACACCTGAACAACAAACCGAGCAACAAACATAACAACGAACCGAAAGTCAAACAGAACGACAAACGATCTTTTATGATTTCCACAATCCGAACAACAAACGGAACGTTTGTGCTGTTCCCATAATTATTTTCAGTAGTTTTCAGTTCATATATATTTATTATTGAGAAGAGAAAATTGCGGAAAACAAGAAGATAGTGCCAACCAAATTTTTACGCACAAAGAAGAGTAAAAATTATAATTTACTTCGCTTTTTTTTTATTTTGAAAATTTCCCGCCCAAATGATGCTAATAGGGACATCATTTTTTCTTGCATTCTTAAACACTGATTAATTTAAAACATTTTTCTTCTGTCAACTCCATAATATTACCTAAAACACAACAAACCCACAAAAGGGAGGACAAAATAAATAATTTAATTCTCCCGCATAAGTTTGTTCGCCGTTTTGTTTAGATTCGTCCAAACCTGCAAACGCATTCGCGCGCATTTTCTTTGATGTCGGAGAAAAACCGACAAGTTGCGGGAACGCCGCAAACCGTTCGTGGAACAATCAGGACTTGCGAATCTGTTCTAAAATTCGTACGTAGCACCGTCCAAATTAATGTTCCGATTGCCGTTCGGTTCGTTGTTCTGTTTGTTCCTCGGTTTGTTGTTCAGGTGTGTACGAAGCTTTACAATAAGCATATTAATATGAACTATATCTTATGAAAGGAGAGTTATGTAACTATAATTAACGACTTAACGTTACGTTAGTAGATTCCATTTACTATTTACACATATTTTCTTGGAACATTCGATAATTAACTATCGGGATATGATGACCCTATACTTCGCAGGTTGTGCGCAACTGGATACAAGCAAATAACTTGGAGCTGTTACCCTGGCCAGCAAAAGCCCAGATTTTAACATTATCGAAAATGTTTGGGCTCGAATACTTGCTGTTATCCGAAGACAACAAGGGCCAAATTTTATACCAGTAAACCGTAATGCACTAATTGCAGCCATTGATACCGCATGGGAAACGATTAATATTAATTATATTGATACCTTGATAGCGTCAATGAGCAGACGCCTCCAAGAATGTATCAATAATAATGGAGGTCACACCCATTATTGATTTCTTATATTTATTTATATAGTAATACCTTTATTTAAAAAAACGTTTTCATTTAATTTTAAACTATAACTTGGTATCTTAATTATAATTATGTAATAAATTCTTGTCAAAAACTAAATATATACGTTGACAATAAGAATTGCCTTAGTTTTTATTTTCACTTTTATATTAACTACAGAAAAATGAAACGTCATAAAATATACATTTTGTAAGGACTAAATATTATGAATAGAGAGTTTAATGATTTTTTTTAATAACTTACAATAATTAGTAGGTTAGATTTATTTAAAATAAGTAATAATCAGTCAACCCAAATAACCATGTTTAGTTTTTGATTTAATTTAAAAGTTATTGCTTGTAGACGTTTTTAAATCAAAATTATTTCTAATTTTATTTTGTAAACATTTCCTAAACAAAATTTTGATTCGATAATTAATCGAGCTATGGTGTTTAATTAGCGATACCTTCAAATATATTCTTTAAAGAAAAAATTAAGTAAGCAACGTAAATTACCTATTTTCTAAAACGTGCTTAGTGTAATGATTCATTCTACAGTCCTTCTATAAGATAACCCCTGCTGAGACTACCTGCTGTTAGAATTGTAAATGATACCCTTAAGCCCGCTTCACAATGTGCAAACTTTTGTTTACAGAAATTGTGGTGTCCAAGTTTTAAATTTCATGAGTGTATCTTTCTTCCGGTGTATGAATAATTTGCGTTAGTAAAACGAGATTAAGTCGTATACCTGGTTCTGATTTGGTTGTTTAGTTTGATTTTTCTTTTATTTTTATTAAATCAAGCTAATCGGTTTTCAAGTGATCAAGCATCTACGAGTACTAGTTGCGGTAAAGCAAAAATGTGTCGAAAATACGATGATAAGTATCTGAAATATGGATTCAACAGAAATAAATGACGAGGAAAGACCGCACCGTAGACTTTAATTAAAAATTCTATTCTCTGAAAGTATGCTCCCTAAGTAACTTAAGGCGACATCTTCTAACCATTCGACTACTATGGTACCTAGCAATGTACTATCGGCATTGTTTAAAGTGGCGACATGTAGAAAACTTTACACTATCGCATAATAGGTTATTTTTCTGGCTGCTTTCACATGGTATAAATTATGGCGGAAGAATCGGCGAAAGTATCTAGCGAGATAGTGTGTGTTTTTTGGGCCGTTGAAAGAGATAGAGGCTGAGGCGCAACTGAGCCTTCCAGAGGCACGGAAAATACTTTCTTGGCGAGGTACACACTATATTTTTTCCGACACTTAAAATTAATCATAAAATAGTATATCAATGTTTAGTATTAATTCAAATCAGTGATCGTCAAATTGAAATTATTTCTGATTTATAATTCTGTGGATGTGTTTTCTCGATTCTTTAACATTATGTATCAGAAAGGAGGGATGTCGGTGTGGAAACAATTTTATTTATATAAGTTGCATTTTTAGTTAGATTAATAGAGTTTATAATGATGAATAAAATTAAACCTAACCATATATTGAATTTTTAACTAGACTAGTAAGCTGTGAAAATAAAAGATGCAATAAGTCAAACCATCAAAACTTTTTACTGTCATTCGTCATTTAGATGCTTTTTCTCTGAGTTGATTTTTAATTTTGTGGTTTGTGTTGCTTATTCTTCGTTTGTATTGTGTTCTCTGTAGTATTTTTTGTTTGTTTACCGTTTCTTGTTTATTGTTTGGTTTGTCATACAAAATGATTCAAACTAATAAAAAGTTATTTGACATAATTGCAGTTTATTTTGAATCTATAAGAAATGCTGCAGTTGCTGCATCATGATAGACGTCATCCAAGTAAAAAAGTTTTTCGCGTTATTCATTCTTTGAGAACAAATAGAAATGTTCATTTTCCTGTTTAGCGCAGAAGACGCAGAGGTCGCACTGAAAAAACATTATGAATGTTTGTTGTGGTTTCATCTAACAGATAAGAGCTTCGATTGAAGATTGGTGTAAGGATGACTTATGAAAACCCACTTAATTCATTAAAACCTACGTTTGAGCTAGGTCCTGTCTTTTATCAAGATTATCTGAAGAATTCTAGTTTTCAAAAGTTTTTTTTACAAATTATAGTTAGTCTTAAACTTGTGAAAAACTTTTTGAAAACCAAATCCTTCAGATGCCTTGATAAAGACGGGACCCTTCTCGTCGAAAGTAGGTTTTATTGAATTACGGGTTTTCCTCAAGTCATCCTCACACCAATCTCTCCAATCGAAGGTTTTCCTTACCATTACGAGAAACCACAACATATATTAGAGAGACCTGGGAGTAACTCCGACTACCGTCCAAAACATTCTCAAGGAGCAAAGGTAAGCAATAATCATTATTGACTTGTTGGTATTAAGGTTGACATTTTTGCCATGTTTCATCAAGGCGACTAGTGTGCTTAAATATTCATTTGTTTCTATTTATATAAATTTCCAGTTCTACAAATTGTGAGTAGAAGGCAAAGACTCCAATATATTTTTTTTTTTAGTATCTACTTACACGACTTAGATTTTTAATCCCAAGTTGTTGCTTTTTATAACCACTGACACATCACCACTAATAATATACAATAAAGATTTGTTGTTTTTAAAAATATTATTGAACTCTTCAATGTTTATCTTGTTTAAGGTTATACCCCTATCCATTGGTATTGCATTAGGCATTGACTGCCGAAGATTTTGACCAAAGATTTGTTGATTGTCACTGGCTTTTGGAAATGATGGAAGAAGATGAAAACATTGTTTCGCGTATATTATGAGCAGATGAGGCTATTTTTAACAGTAATGGAGGCGTAAATTTGCATAATATTATTGATTAGAAACTTCGGAAGATACGCAAGCCTTAATATTTTTTTATAACTACATCTCCCACAAGCAACAGATTCACACTTGTTCACCAAACTGTTAATTTGTAAAGTGCTGCCACGAACGATTAATACTGTAACCACTGATTCTGTAACTGCAACGCATAAATGCAACATCGGTGTCTACATTTCAGAATGATTTAAGAATCAAACTCAGCAGTTTCCATAGCCATTTGTTCTTATCGCAAAATAAGTAACTTGCACGTGCACAATAAAAAGTAAAAATGTGCACTAATTTATCTTGCCACGAATTTATTTTTAAATTTTGCTTCAAACTTCAATAAGACAACAATTTAATTTGTAAGAAATAAAATGTATTTATATCAAAAGAAGTTATGATAATAACATCAGTTTTATGGATTTCCATGTAATTGTGGTTATTATTTACACAAACAATTTATTGGTTTCGACCCAGTTAGAAAAGATAAACCGCTGAATTTTTTTAATCGAGAAGAACGTCCTTGGTTGTAATTTGTTTAGATGCGCAAGTTAATTCTAAGAAAAAATAGCATAAATTCACTGATAAAAATATGTTAAGTCATTGTATTTAATTTTGATTATTCTTTCAAAGTTAAGTGCACACAAAACTTTTAGTATCTTCTAATGACAACTTTGAATGTTCCAATAACAAATAACAATAAAGTTGTTAAAGGATTTTTCAATTTTCTTAGAAACCCTTTTGATCGATATATACGTAGGTTACATGAATGCATAAGCATAATGCTTATCTCATTAATTTGGAATAAAAACCTAACAAATTATTTCAGTGGGTAAGTAAAAAATAACAGTAATTTGCTTACCTTCTTTCTACAATTTTACAGGCACTGAATTTTTACCTAATAATTTAGGTTTATTGTTTATAATAATTTCAAAGGATAAAAAGTTTTTCACATATTAACTTATTTCCTAAAGTGTCAATATCCACAATCGCAATACCAATTTTTTCACAATATTTTTGCTAAACTCTTGTACGCTTTACTTTTTTGTAGAAAATTTTAAAAAAATGTTTGTCACGGCGTCTACTCTGTTCTTTTTATTATTTGTGCAACTGACGTATTCATATTTATTCATTGTCACCAAAAATTACGGTAATCAATGATAATATTCACTACTGGTCGACAACGAATCTAAACTGATGCAAGAAGTCCAACATTAAGGTCGTTGGTCTATAAATGTTTATGCAGAAATTGCGGGGGCAAATTATAGGACTTTTTTCTTTGATAATCCATTGAATGGAGAGAATTATCTGCATTTTTTTAATAGAATAACTGTCGATTTTGTTAGAAGCGTGCCACTTAGAATTTGAGAAGAAATGTTTTTCTACCATGATGGCTGCCCCGATCACTTTGCTCTAATTGTGCGGAAGTTTTTAGATACCACCTACCCTGGTAGATAAATAGGATGGGACAGCATATTTCCAGGTCTTCTAGATCCCCTGATTAAACATGTTTGGATTTTTATTAGTGCGGATGATAAAACATATAGTATTTGTAACAAGACCAACTACTAATCAAAATATGATAGAGCGCATAAGGAACTGTATGCAAACAATATCAATAGCAGAATTAGAAACAGCTGTTCAAAGTACTCAGTATAGAACGTTTCGATGCATTAAAAATGATGGACGACAATTTGAACATTTAGGACGTCATTAATCTAATTGTGATAATTAATATCATGTTCTTTAATATAACAATACTATAGTATCACTTCTGTGAATTTCTCTGAGTTTGAGTTAAATGAATTGACGAACAGCGACTTTTACGAATATGTGGTGGCGTCAATTTTCTAAATGTGTAAATGATCACATTTGACAATAAGTAATAAGATCTATTTTAACTATTTTCTTCTTACAAGACACACTCTGGTAAGAAAGAAAATTATGTTTGAAACTAAAATCGCCCAACACCAACATCCCCTTCCCTGCCACGATGATGTTAAAGAATTGAGAAAACCCGTCCGAAAAAGATGAATCACAAATAATTTTAATAGAGTCTTAGGAAAAGATTGACAAGTTTCTGCTCATGAATGACTACTGCACAAGCTAGTAGTCATTACAAAGGCTTCAAATGTATTTTTGACGTTACACATAAAGTATTTTCACTAAAATAGTAAAATTTACGATTCGAAAGCTTTTTCATTACAGGTTTCAAAAATAAGGCATAGCCGTCAAGTAATGGTATTTGTTTTATTAATATCTCCGGTTAGAGAAAAGATAGAAATTTGCGGTTTAAGCTAGCTTTTTGGAAATTTCATCGTCCATCGAACCGTGTAAGAAATAATACAGCCTCCTATTTAAATTTTTCATGATAATGCGCAATAATTGTTGTAAAGTCACATAACGCTCCCTAGCTGATTGCCAACAGAGTGATTCAGGCAATGTTTTTTTTTGTAAATGATTTAGTAAAAAAATCTTTCCAACAAGATTTTACACATTTAATTTTGTTTAGTCAAACGGGAGTTTAAAAAATAATATTTTACTTTTCCCACCACTTCATTTCATGATACAAAGCAAAATAACTTCAAACAAAAGAAATTTGAAATTTTCTATTAATCTAAATGGCATTATTTAAAATATTTCATAATGTGCAGTTTTCTTTTAAAAATGCCGTTTTCTAATTGGCTATGAGAATTGCGCCACCTAGGGGCGATTTTTGGACTTGAAAATAATTTCCAGCAGATTCTCTTGGTCTATTTACCAATAAAATTTCTGGGACCAATGGTTACCAAGATGTGGCCGTCAGTCTATTCTTTGTTGGGCACCCTGTACAAGGAATGCATCTGCGATACCTTAATAACGAAAAAAACAATTATATATTGGGTTTTTATTTCAATATTAAATAACCTACAAGTGCTAAGTGAGAATTCTTCTGCAAAACTGTTTTTAGTTTTTTAGACCAAAGCATCTGCAACCAATAAAAGTCCATATTTTGTTTTATTACCAGTATAACTCAGTGTTGCTTCAAACTATACACTCATGTTATTAAAACAAAAAAATGGTTTCTTGTTTTTTGAAACCCAGTCCACTGTTTAATCGGGGAAAATAAATTAGGAAAAAGAATACCAATTATCAAATTATTTATGAATTATTCATGTTTGTTTGTTTAAGTATATAGTGTATGATTATTTACAAATTTTTTTTCCTACTAGCTAACCCTATATACAGGGTGTTTTGAAATTTAGAACAAATATTTTAATGGCGTATTTTTGAGAAGAAAATAAGACTTTTTTTTTTATAAACAGGTGTCCTAAATTCCAGGCTCTTCTGCTGCAGTCATTTTACATGCGAAAAAGAATGGAGGGCTGTGTTGTAGCTGTCGGAGTGACAATTCTAGCACTAAAGACATTAATTTCTTAGTTATTCAATAAATCAAAAAAAATTAAAACCAATTTGCTTAATCGTTGTTTCATAATTAAACAAAAAATGCAAACTAATTTAGTTTTACAATAACCCTCTAACAATCATTATCTCGAGAACGGTTAATTGTATCAAAAATGTTGAAGACCAAAATCTTAGATTTTTGAATGCCCAAACAGGTGATATAAATTTCTGAAATTAATGATAGCGAGAGATTTTAATACAAAAAAATGCATACGTAATCTAATCAGTTAATGTCATTTTATAAAATTACAGTTTGTTAATAATTGTCTAAAGTCCATAAACAAAATTTAAACGCTCATCATAATCGTTTTCTGTTAAATGATGATCTGGTCGAATGTGATATAGATGATAGTAGATTGACTGTTTGTTAAATTATCCAAAAACATGTAGTACTTGTATTAGAGCCTTTCCTTGACAGATGTGACACTTCTTTCTTATAATCGAAGTAAGTGTCAAAATGGTTCACTTTTTTCTAACTACTTAGAAAAATTAAATTTTTGTAACTTGTGAATTTGTTTTGCAATTTGTTTTGAAAATCGTAACCATGGTAACACCGGTCACACCCAAATTAACTTTTTTGCGTAGCCCAAATCGTATTTTTTAAAAATAAAATTATTTTATTTTAGAAAAACGTTACAATTGGATATATGCTTAGATGTTAATGAATAGAAAATAAAATTACAACTAACTACTTGAGGTGTGCAATATCTTAAATATAGTTTAATAGTTTAGAAGATATTGAATTTTTTTAACACTCCATATTTTAAGAAAAGTCGACAAAACTCAAAACACTGTGTTTAAATATAAGGAACTTTTATAAAAGTATACCTTATTTTTATACGGGCAATCAAAAAACAATAAGATACAGAGTGTTCTTAAAGAAAAATTTTAACTTTGATGTGCCACACTTTTTTAGGACATATTGTATATTTAAAATAATTTTAAAATGTAAAATTTATAAACTTGCAAGTTACTAAATGATAAAACTTGTAAAATTTTACTGTTTCGCTATAAATCTCCGTCCCGTTGATAGTGATTCACCCTGTATATTGATGTGTAGTATCTTCATATTTCAGATTTTCAATTTTTAACAAATTATTCTGTATAAGATTAAGGTCTGGTCTTTTTCATCTCTAGATCTAATTTTATCTGTCGGTTAACTACCTTGTAAACGCAACTTTCTAAAAATGTAGATCACCTCATTAGTGTGTTTCCACAGTAGTTAACCGAGTGATAAAGTTACGCAAGGAATGTGAGATCTCGTAAGAGATGTCACCGATTTTATTACCGATGAAACTAAATAAGAATAAGGACAACTGGGCACCTTTTAAGCTGATTATTGCAATAGGAAAATAACCCGTACTTTAAGTTTCAGTTGTAAAAGGATTCCAGCCAGAGTCGTTGTGAAAAAGTTTTTCCGAAGTTGGACTGTGTCCAAATGGTAAAAAGTTTAGTTACTTTGCTTCTGTTTTCAATGTGCAATTAAAACGAAGTAGGTAAGTAAATACGTAGGTTATTACAAAAAATATTCGAATTAACTTTTATTTTAGTTAGAGCAATCAAGAATTGTTTATACTCTACTTGTAGAAGCAATAGATTTGAACGTGTTAATTGTTCTTGTATCCTCAAAGTTTTCCATTTCACAAGAATTGAAGGGTTACACAGTTTTCATATAGAACAGATATACATGAAAAAAGCTGACACCTGGAGTACTATTCTTGAAATCATGAGATATAAAGTCTTGTGATATATCAGTACAAATTGAGTAATTTGTTTTTATTTTAGCGATAGGGAGTCGTTTGATGAATTGGTAGTTTAAATCTGAAGGATCTGAGGAAATGGGAGACAAGGGACGTGAGTTCAACACAGTCTCTATTTGAATTAATAGGGTTTGAAAATCTTCATAAGTGAGGGAAGTATTACTGATTACTCTTTTGAAATGTAATTTAATTAACTCACCCCACTTTCCCGCAGTCCTCCCTGATGGGGAGTTCGTTTAACAATAAATTCCCATTTTATGCCTTGCTCAGATAAAAATTTGTGATCTCTTTGTTTATATTATCTGCTTTTAAAAACACATACAGGTCAGGCATTTGATTTGAGGCACCCACAAAATATTTAGCATTGTCTGAAGTAATTGAAATTGGTTTGTCTCTGCGTGAGATAAAACGCTTTAAAACTGCAATAAAGCTGCAATTGTATGATCAGTTACAAGGTCAATATGAATAGCCTTTGTAACTAAGCAGACAAATAAACAGATGTAAGATTTAATGGTTTTTGCACCTCTAGTTTTGCGGTCTTTTATAAGGATCGGGTCTGCATAGTCAATGCCTACGTGTGAGAATGCAGGAGTACTGTTGTCAAGGCGCTTAAATGGTAAGTCAGCCATTTTAGGGTTGGAAAAACGCGGTTCTGCTTTTAAAACGTTTAACGCAATTACGTATAATGCGTTTACTTGAACTTCTACCAGAAATCGGCCAATATATTTCTCGAGTATATGCTAGCAATTGTTGAGCCCCACAGTGCATCATTGATTCATGAAAATGTTTTAAAATTAATTTAGTAAATGTATGTGAGTTAGGCACCAAAATAGGAAATTTTTGTCAAAACTATAGATAGAATTTCTTATCCTACCACCTACTCGCAAGATTCCATCAGAATCCAAAAATGGATTTAATGCTAAAATGCGCGGTAAAATATTTATCGGTGTCTTAGAATTTAGTGCATTGATTTCATTTGAGAACGCTTGGGCTTGACATAATTTTACTAAGGTAAGATTGCCCTTTGTAAATGAGTTGTCGTTAAAAGACCTGAAAGTTTTAATTGGTTATTTATGGTGCAGTTATTGCTGAATCTGAATATCCATGCAATAACTTGTATTAATTTAAAAAGATTGGAGTATCTTAAAAAGAAATCAATCTGATCCACTTTCATTGTAAATAAAGGAGAAGCATTACTTACAACGAGTTCTACCAAAGGTATGCTTGCTTTAGCAAAGGTTTGATTTGGCCATTCAACAGGTAGATCATAAAGAAACTTTGAGCCTAGTGACCATATCTGTTTTGCGTTTAATTCACTTAAGAAAGCGCCTTGAGATTGAATCTGCCTGGTTATCGTGCGTCCAAACATGTCGCCATTTTGACACCTCAGAGAGCTCTTGTATTACCGCTATTCAATTTGCCACAAACGGTTTGTATTTGTTTGGAGGAAAATTTATCCAATACAGAACTATAGTTGAGTCTGTCCAGAAAAATGTGTTATCAACGTGCAAAGTAAGAGCTTCCGTAACAATTTGCATAAGTTGCGCAAGAAGCACTGCTGCGCGTAGCTGTAGTCTAGGTATGGTTGAACCTTCAATTGGAGTGATTTTTGATTTAAATGAAAACAGTTGAACTGATATAATACCAGACGAATCACGACATCTAACATATACACAGACCCCGTAAGCTGAAGAGCTGCTATCACTAAAACTATGCAGCTGAAAGTTGACAGTTTTGTCAAGTTTTATACATCTAAGAAATTTGATTAAATGCAAGTTATATAGATCTGTTTTTAATGACATCTATTCTGATTGCAAAGAAAAAGGTAACGCTTCATTCCAAGAAAGATTTAGTTGCCATATTTTTTGCCAAATAAGTTTTCCCTTTAAAATAAAGGGAAGTTAATTCATGCATACTAGATGGCATACATAGATATGAAGAATCATTATCAGATTCGATACATATTATGCTCAAGTCATTAGAAAGAAACTTGCGTAAAGAAAATCCAGCTTCTTTTAAAATAGCAGTAATTTCCGTTTTTAATTTTTGCACATCTTCAGTTGAATCTGACCCAGTCAACAGATCGTCAACATAAAAACTATTTTTTATTACTTTAGAAAAAGCGGAAAATTTTTTTGAATTTAAACTGCATGATACTGTAAGAACTTGGTTGCCAGGTAGCTGGCGTTTGCTGTGCCGTAAGTAAGTGTTTGCAATTGGTAAATTTTAAAATTTTTATTGGGGTTTTCTCGCCATAGTATTTGCTGAAGTTTACGTAAGGGTTTTAGGACATATATTTGTCGATACATTTTTTTGATATCGCCCGTTAGTGCAATTAAGTTTTGCCTAAACCTTAACAATATAGAAAACAAATTACTTTAAATTACTGGTCCTATTATTTGCGTATCATTGAGGGAAATATTTGAGGAAGTTTTAGCGCTACCATCAAATACAACTCTGATCTTAGTGGTAAGTAAACTTTCTTTTATGACGGAATAATGAGGTAAATAATATTTGGGTATGGGGCCTATTCTATAAACAATTTGTTAAAATTAAAGGCCTGTAACTTGGTTGTATCTATGGTTACATATCAAATTCGTTAATCTAATTGGTAGTTTATTTTTTAAAGTACCTTTAAAATTAACGGAAATGTTACAGAATAGGGCCTATGTCTGCTAAGTTAATTCTAAAAGACGAGTTTATTTTTATTTGAGCGTCATTGATTGGTTTTGGCTTAATTACTGCAGTGTAAGAAGTAATCTTTAGGCCCTAATTTCAAAGATTCGCGCATGAAATTTGAGTACGATAATTTTGAATTGGGATTTTTCCCGAGTTTTATAAATCGCTCGAGGGCTACGGTTTTGGAATCACCTATTTCATATAATTTATGATTCAATGGAATCGATACAATAAATCGACCATCGTAAGAACGAGACACTGTTTTATAGAAGTGCTGTTCACAGAACCTTTCTAATGTAGATAATTTGGATGATTTATATTTCGGTTGAACGTTTTCAATTTTCCAAAAACTTTCTACCAAGTCTCTTAAGTCGTTAATATTTGGAGAATTGTTTTCTACTAAAACAATTTGAACAAGCAACAACTTCAGAAGAACGTAAAGTATGGCAACCCGAAACTATCCAACCAAGAACACTTTTTTTGTAATATAGGTTTTCTACTCCCATTGATATTTGTCCTTCACATAATAAATTGTAAAAAGAGAAGCACTTATTAGAACATCTACAGTAGACGGTACATTAAATTTACTGTCTGCTAGGTAATGTTACTAGGTATTTCTAAGGAACTGTTACTAATGAATTTTAGAGGCAAATATTCAGATATCTTAGAAATAGTTGCACATAGCAAGTGAGTTTGAAATTTATGGTGCATTGATTTAGTTTCAATTTTTGCTGTAATGTTAGAATGAGTAACGTTTGAATTAATTCCAAGAATCTGAGTATTAAAAGGTTTACATGCGAGTTGAAGCTTAGCAATCAAATTATCCGTAATCAAATTGATATGAGACCCAGAATCAAGTAATGCTCTGGCTTTGTGCCATCTTCCGTCATTGGCCTTTACAAGTATCATGGCTGTAGGTAGTAAGACTTGTTGAGAATTACCTCCAATGCATGATAAAGAGGTTTGACTGTTTAAGATTTTAAGATCACAATTGGAAACTGGAGTAACCTTGTTGTCAGTTGAAATGCTACCACTTGATTAATCATTAACTTCCAAGTTGGACGTATTATATTTATCCATATGTAAGTGGGTATGATGCTTAAAAGAGCATACCTGACATTAAAAGCGAGAACGGCATTTGGTTTTGTCTGAGTGATGAAAACAATTTTTACATAATGTTAGTTCATTGACACGATCTATCCTTTGTGGTAAAGGTAGTACCAGAAATTTTAAACAACGACTCAGTGTATGATTTAAATGGCAATTAGGACAAGTTACGCTATTTGTTAAGGCAAAGGACTGCTTTAACTGAGTGCCCTGTTTTAAGTGCAAAGTAGAGAATATTTTTTGGTGTTTGTTTTATGAAGTAGCAGTAGGTGTTGTAACAATTTCTTCTAAAAGTTGGGACCGTTCTGTTAGAAATTTGTTGATAGCATTTAGGGTTAGAATTTCTCTAGACTTAAGTTTACTAAATTCCTTTCTAGTTTCAGAATCAAATTTGGAATTTAAAATGTAGGATATGAACATTGTTTTATAGTCAAAGGGAACTGTAACATTTTCGAGAGCCTTAAGATGAGTATTGAGGTCATAATTAATGCTCCTTAAATCACAAGGATTGTCTTTAGTGACAGGCTTTAATTCAAAAATTGCCTTTATATGACTACTCACAATTAGTGTTACGTTATGAAATCGTTCACATAATAAGTCGAAGGCAATTTTGTAATTCGCACCTGTAGGTTGAATGTTCGAAATTAATTGACTTGCTGTTCCTTTAAGACTATTTCGTAAGTACATGAAACGCTCGATGTCCGAAAGTGAAAATGTTTTATAAAAACTGGCGAATTGAGTGTAGTCTCCATTAAATAGAGGAATTGATATTTTGGGAAGTCTAACATTTGTGTTTTGTGCGTTATCGTGATCGACGCTTGAGTTTAAACTTATAAGATTAGAAGAGTCTACTTTTCTATTTAATAATGCCTTGGCCTTTAAGTTAAGATTAACGAATTTATGAAAAAAATCTTGACTGAAAAATCTGAGCACTTATTTGAATATAATTTTCCTTGTACTCTTTATTCAAAGATTGGATGCAATTTAGTCTAAACTCTATTTCCGAAAATATCTCATTAGTTAATTTAGTGTCTAAGTTATTTATATAATTTTCAAAATCGGTGGGCTCATTAATTACATTTTCGGCGGTTGTTGTCAACAATTTAATTTCATTTTTTGACATTTTACTTTAGATTAAATTGAATTAAAATGCAATGTAGACGTTAAACAATCGCTTAACTTCAAATAAAAGATAATGCAATATCACAATGCGCGGAATACGCTGGCTATCTCACACGTAGCGCTAGTGATTGGGAATTAATATAATTATGTAAATTCGCAAAATTTCGAATACCCGCATAAAGGCAATGTTGAACTAGAAGTACGTAATGATAAGATAGTAAAGATGGTAACTCGCCCGTTTAATTGCCGTAGTAAGCGTAACGTGTACAAAGCTGCCAAAATAATTCTTATGACAATCGTATGAAGAATTTGAAAAAACTGCTAATTTCTTTGAGCTTCTGTGTTGTCGGCTTTGGAAGGACCAAAATGTTGTGTAATTGCTATCGCTCGCTAGTTATGTATAATAGCCTTTACTATTTTATGTATTCAGCAATAGATAAATAGTAGACAGATTTATCTAGTGCTGATGCACATCCTATAGAATAATAGTTACTGTATTTTTAATTGTAATATTCATTCATATGAATTATCTTAGTTTTAGTTTATATTTGTCTTCTGTAGAAGCAACACTAATTGAACTCCGTCAAATGTAATATTGTTTAATAAATTACAACTTTTTAAAAAACGACTTTTGACGTTAAAATAACAAAATTGGCGCAGTCGGTAGGATTGTGAAGAAATTAGGCCTTCGAAAATCAAGTACCCTAATTTTCGTGTGTTTCAACACTTTGTCGCAAAGAAGACCTACATCCTAAACCCATCGTTTCCAAACGGACAAACATCGCCGAAGTAGAAGTGTTGGTAGCAGGAACGACCAAGCTGAAGAAGGCATCCAACCCCAGTCGAGCCGTCGTAGGGACAAGCATCGCCCGTAGAAAGCTTGCTGGAAGCGGACTTCAAACCTGATCATCGGGATCAAGTGATCGAGCACAGATCAACCCCTTATTGGAAGATATGAAATTAATGTAAGTCGTCAAATTCGCATTTTATTTTGTTACTGCATATTACTGCAAGTGAAAATAATAATTAAATTAAAAACGCACGTACTAATATAATTATATGATTTAATTTTAAGTTCAGGTAGTTACAGACGAGTGACTGATTGGTGCAAACCTTATGTTTGCTTAATTTCCATTCTGAGTCTGTATCTATGCGTAGGAACCGTGGATAGGTTTTATGCCCCTTACTAACATAAAAATAAATAAACTTTGAAAGTGGCAAATAAACATTAATTCTAATAAATGCCATATAGTGACAGTGACGACGAATTACTAATTAATAATTCAAATAATATTATAAGACAAGTTAATCTTACACCATCGCGTTTAAATTTTACGATGGAAAATCAAAATCAAGCTCAAAATGTAAACGGTTACCCACAAGGTTTCCATATGAGTATCTTAAATGAGATACCAATTTTTGATGGTAAACCTTCTGAATTAAGTGAATACATACGTTCTGTTGAAGACATTTTATCGCAATTTTGGCAAACTCAAACTCCAAATGCATATATTAATAAATTACTTTTATCCGCTGCTCGCAATCGTTTAAAAGGCGCAGCACTTGAAATTGTTACCGGTCATGTTTACGATTCATGGACCGCATTAAAAGAAGTTTTAATAAATAATTTTGGTGATCAAAGATCAGAATTAAATATTCAAATTGATATGACTAGATTAAGGCAACATCCAAAAGAAAGTCCCATTGATTTTTTAACAAAGTTCGTTCTTTACTTGCAACTTTAAATTCAAAAATCGCGTTAGGTAGTGAAGTTAGAGATGTAAAAGATTACAAAATAAATACAGCAAAACAATTAGGCTTAAAAGTTTTTATAAGTGGATTGTTGGAACCATTAGGTAGTTTTATAAGAAGTCGTTCTCCAAATTCGCTAGAACAGGCACTCACTTTTGTTAAAGATGAATTAGATATCAGATATTTTCAAAATACTAGCAAAAGTAATTTTCATGATTATTCTCAAGTTTCCTCACAAAAATCACACTTTAAACCAAATCCCCAATTTAGTAATAATTACAAAAAAATTACAGTCAAAGTAATAATGATTTTTCAAATTACCCTAGACAAAATCAATTTATAAATTTTTCTAAACCGGCATATGAAAACTTTAATTTTAATCGACCACAACAGTCGCGCTCATTTAACTTGCAAAGACAGTCAACAGATGTTTTTAGACCAAAACAAAATTTTAAACCTACTTTTAAACCAGAACCAATGCAAACCAGTACAATAAAGAAACGCCCCGCTTCACAACAATTACAAAGACAAATCCATCCAAATGTCAGACATACTAATTACATACAACCTTCAAATCAACCCAGAAATTTTCAATCCCAAGAGTTATTTAATACAAATTTATTTGAAGCACCAGATGACCACGAAAATCATGTTGAAGAAGAAAATGACAATGTTTCAAATCCAGATTATTTCGAACCAGGCAATGACGTAAATTTTCGTTAACAGCCTCGGTCGAATCTTTTACAATTACCCCAAAATCAAATTTACCATACATCAAAATTCCAAATACAAATGATAAATTATTAATAGATACGGGAAGTTCTCGAACAATTTTATCGCCCGAATTCGTATTTAAACATTTTCCAAATTCAGTATTTGAACATCCTTTTGAAATCACTACATCACACGGCACAACTTATCATAATTTAGTAGCCGATATACCTATACCAAAACTATTTTCTGAAGAAGGTACACATTTGTGTTATTTATTCAATTTTCATACCGAATATGTAGGATTAATAGGAACAGATTTATTAGCCTCTTTACCCGCAAACATAGATTATAAATGGATGCATATTCAAACGGATAGAACCACTGTACCATTTTATTACAACGAATCTAAATTAAAACAAGAAGAACAAAAACGTAATCAATGTAATTTTTCAAAAGTTAAAATTCCGTAAACTCGTTAAAAACTATATTGTTACCCCCACGTATTGAAACATTTACAACTTTACCCGCCGTAGGAAAAACGGATATAAATTAGCCCCTAAATTACATTTCACTAAAAATATAATAATGCCCTCTGCAATCGTTACTCTTCAAAATAATTGGTTTCGTACTAGTTTAATTAATACTTCAAACGAACCACAAACTTTAATAATATCACAACCTCTAATACTTGAAGATTATGTTCCATCTCAAGATCAAATTCAAATTAATAATCACGACGAAGTAGTAAACAATCAAAAACAAATACTTTTTCAAAACTTAAAAGATAATTTAAGACTTGACCATTTAAATGACGAAGAACGTACTATATTAACAAATTTATGTCTCAAATATAAAGATATATTTTACACTCCTAAACTTCCATTAACAGCAACTACGTTGATAAAACATAATATTAAAACAAAACCGAAAGTCCCATTTATACCAAAACATATAGATATCCTCATGTACACAGAGAAGAAGTCAAACGACAAATTAACAAAATGCTTAACGAAAATATTATTGAACCTTCAGAATCTCCATATAATTTTCCCATTTGGGTAGTACCAAAAAAGTAGACGCTTCAGGTCAAAGAAAATGGAGAATTGTTATTGATTATCGTAAATTAAATGAACAAACGATAGACGATAAATACCCACTCCCCTTATTGAAACAATATTAGACAACCTTGGTAGAGCAAACTATTTCACTACTCTTGATTTAGCTTCAGGTTTTCACCAGACCGCGAAAAACCGCATTTTCAACAGAAGAAGGACATTTTCAATTTAAACGTATGCCTTTTGGCTTAAAAAATAGCCCCGCTACATTTCAAAGAATGATGAACACTGCATTAACAGGCTTAACCCCAAATCAATGTTTAGTTTATTTAGATGACATAATTGTTTATTCACAATCTCTACAAGAACACATTAATAGACTAGAAAATGTATTTAAAAATGTAAAGAAACAAACATTAAAATTCAATTAGATAAATCGGAATTTCTTCAAAAACTGTAAAATATTTAGGACACATAATTACTCCAAATGGAATAAAACCAGATCCTTCGAAAATTGAAGCCATCAAAAATTTCCTCTTCCTAAGACAAAACTGAAATAAAATCATTTTTAGGATTATTTGGATACTATAGAAAATTTGTTAAAGACTTTGCTAAGATAACCAAATTTCTTACACATTGTTTAAAAACGATAATAAAATAATTCATTCACAAGACTTTATAAATTCATTCGAATATTGTAAAAATCTTTTAACTAATGAACCTATTTTGCAATACCCGGATTTTAATAAACAATTTGAACTAACAACTGACGCTTCAAAATTTGCACTTGGAGCAGTACTTTCACAAAATGGAAAACCAGTAAGTTACGCTTCACGTACTTTAAATGACACAGAACAAAAATATAGTACTATTGAACGTGAATTATTAGCCATTGTATGGGCCACAAAACAATTTAGACCATATTTATTCGGTACTAAATTCGTGTTGTACACAGATCACAGACCTCTAGTTTGGCTTCGTAATCTTAAAGAACCAAATTCGAAGTTGGCTAGGTGGGCTTTAAAGTTAGAAGAATTTAATTTTGAAATAAAATATTTGCCAGGTAAAACTAATAAAGTAGCAGATGCTCTCTCACGCATTCATCTCAACCCAGTTACAGTAAATGATGAAATAATAAATGAAATTGATGAAATCTTAGATGATGTAGACAGATTAAACACTCCAGAACCTAATTATAGTATTATTGCTGAAAGACCAGACTCCCCAAATATTGAAGATTTGTTTGATATTCCAATATTTGAACCAGAAAATAATAATTTGTTACCAATTGAAAATGAGGATAATAATACGTTAGCAGATACAGTACATTCACAACTTAGTTCAACACCAGTAATAGACATCACAGATAAACCCTTACAACATTTTAACAAACAGATTGAATTTAAAGAATCAAATTTACCTAAGAAAATACAAATATCAAAATTTGATGGAAATATTCATTATTCAGTCTATATTAATAATGATAACAAAACCTAATATTTAACGAATTACTTTTAGAATACTTAGAACCGAATACTAATTATTATTGTTATTTTCCCAACGAATCTTTGTATCAAGAATTCTCTCTTTATCTAAACTCAATCGTAAATGACAATACACCTAAATTTCATAAATGTACCAAATTAGTTACTTATATAACAGATTTAAACGAACGACAATCCCAATTAGCCAATTACCATTTTGGAAAAACTAATCATAGAGGAATAGTAGAAACTATTGAACATTTACAACGAAAATATTATTGGAAAGGAATGAATACAGACATAAAAATTTTATTAACAATTGCACTACTTGTAGGACACAAAATATAATCGAAATCCAATAAAACAACCTTTTAATTTAACGCCAACATTTAATCGCCCTTTTCATACCGTTCATATGGACATATTTCAAATTGGAGGAATAAAATATTTGACTTTAATAGATGCATTTTCCAAATTTGTACAAGCTTATCAATTACGTTCAAGTAATATGATTGATATAACTGATAGATTATTTTATTATTTTACAACTTATACAACCCCAAATATTTTAGTGGCAGATAATGAATTTAAAATCAACCCTTTTATAAATTTTTTGAACTTCACAAAATCCAATTTCATGTTACGACACCACATCACCACCAATCAAATTCACCAATTGAACGTTTTCATTCTACCCTTATAGAACATTATAGGCTCTTAGGAGACATGCCAGAAATTAAAAATTCCATATTGTGTAATGGCATATAATCATTCAATACATTCAAATTTGCAATTCACTCCCTTTGAAATTTTATTTGGACATACAGAATGTAAAAACCCTTTTGATTTAGATTATGAAAAATCATTTTATGAGAACTATATGATTAGTCACAAAGAAAAATGAAATGTTTATATAAAGCTTTACAAAATAAACAAAGAATTACTAAAGAAAATCGGAATGAAAAACTTAACAAAACTCGCAAAACCAAACCTTTAATGTAGGTGATAAAGTTTACATAAAAACTAATGCTAGAAATAAAAAGATCCAAAATTTATAGGACCTTACGTTGTTGACAAAATTCATGAACATGACACGTATGACTTAAGAAATATTCCTACAAACACTATCCTAAAAAGACATGCTAACGAACTAACGTCTTTTCCAGGACAACTGCCCTCTTCTTCCTTACATGGAACCAATGTAGACTTGACGTAACCATACGGACATTAAAAGACAACCCTGGACTGTACCCCTTACAGAAAGGTAACGCCGTATTAAAAGTATCAGAATGGACAATAATTAAAATAATGGACTATACCCCTATGCTTAGCAATTATCACATGTTACGAAACAACCTAATTAAATCAATAGAATTGCTAGAAAATAAACATTACCCTTTAGGAAACCGACGTAATGTACAGATAGAAGACATTTTTATAAATCATAATAATCAGTTATTAATATTAAAACAATACATAAAGAAAGCAGATAGACTCTTAAATCAATTATTTCCAAAAATCCAAATTGATAGGCAAAAACGATCATTATTAGAAGGACTAGGCACCGTAATAAAATTTATAACAGGAAATCTAAGTGCAGACGATGGACGACGATACGAAAGCATAATATCTAAATTGAAACACGAAACCGAAATCCATAAAAATATCCTTTTAGAACAAGCTCAAATTTTAAATGACACAATTTCCACAGTACATGATTTATCAGAAAACCAAAACTATTGAATAACAACTTAAATAAAATTTTCTTAGATAATGTAAAAATTCATAGAATATTAACCGAAGCATCAACGTATTCGATAATTGATGAATCAATTCAATCTCTTCAATTATTTATTAACGTTTGGACAGAATTAGAAGTAGCTTTAACCTTTGCCCAAAAACAACAATTACATCTTTCACTTATTGACAATAATGAACTAATTCAATCATTAACTCAAATATCAGAATCTTTAAATAAACTTCAACCTTACAATAACAAAAATTTAGGTCTACCATACCCACCAAACTATGAAAATCTCCATTTATATGAATCTATTATTACTACAAAAATATATCAAAAGACAACATATTTACTTTTATATTTGAAATACCCTTAGTAAAACCATTCTTAGAATATCAACTTATCAAACTTATACCCTTTCCAGCTTACACAAATAATAATAAATTTCAAATGATTATTCCCACTTATAACACAATACTTTATAATAAAGAATTTAGTGTTCCCATCGAGTTCAATAACTGTCAAATAACTTCAATAAATCATTATTTTTGCTCACATGATAACCATTTCAATATCCCAAATTCAAAACTATGTGAAACGCAACTACTTTCCTTTCATGAAAATCAAACTTGTGAAACTTATACTTTTGAATTAATTACAGACAAAATATTGCAAATAGATACCGCCACTTGGTTAGTTAGTTCACCTTCTAAAACTATTCTAGACATTAAATGTAAAAATAACATTGACAGAAAAGACATAAGAGAAACCAATTTAATTCATTTAACCCCTGATTGTTCGGTTTTGATTAATCATAATGAATTACTGTTTACAATGAAATCATCTTCAACTAAAGAAATAGAATTAAAACTGCCTAGTGTTGGAGAACTACAAATTTATAAATCTAAAATAATTAATGTATCAAAATGGACTTAACTTCCACAAATACACAAGATTTAGTTAAAACTAAAATCAAATTAAATGAACAAAGACATAAACTTATAGAAACAGAAGCCCTGATAACGACAACTCTTAATTATTGTTCCATTATTATTGTATTTTTATTCATTATATGTATTATATGTTTAGTTGTATATCTATATTGTAAACGTGACTCCTTCAAGCAAACATTAATAAAGTATTTTAAAACTCATTTTCAAAATTTGGACATTGCTGATAATTCGTTACTAATCTAAAACTTAAATTTCGTATTTACTCATTTAAGATTCTTGGGATGGAGGAGTTATGTATAATAGCCTTTACTATTTTATGTATTCAGCAATAGATAAATAGTAGACAGATTTATCTAGTGCTGATGCACATCCTATAGAATAATAGTTACTGTATTTTTAATTGTAATATTCATTCATATGAATTATCTTAGTTTTAGTTTATATTTGTCTTCTGTAGAAGCAACACTAATTGAACTCCGTCAAATGTAATATTGTTTAATAAATTACAACTTTAAAAAACGACTTTTGACGTTAAAATAACAAAATTCGCTGGTTCGATTAACTTTTTTCCTCGTAAGAATGATAAAGAAAGTAACTTGTTTTGCATAGATATATATTTATTTAAACTGTACAACGTGAATACTTAAACGTAACAACGCGTAATCGTCGAATACAAAAATCATAATCCCCACCTGAATGTGGGTAAAGAAGCGTAATTCTTAACAAAAGTTTTCTAAGTAAGAAATACAATTTTTTTAATTAATGTGTTAATTTGAATATGACCCTTAAAACTAAACTAGTGACACTTTCTTAGGCAAGTACAAAGAAAATTAATATATGGTAATAACACTTTGTATCAAATTTTTGTAACTGAATGTCAATTTTTCAATAAGAATTCTAACCTTAGTGTATAAAACAATCATTTTTAAACTTTTCATTTAGAACAAGAAATTTTTTACTTGATAAATTTAGAACTGATAAAATTGTTAAATAATCTAATTTACTAGATATTTAATAACTGATCAAAGTAGTAAGAAAGTTAAGATAAAACAGAAAATGTATTAGATTTATTGTTTTATTTGCAATATTTTTAAAATAGAACACGTTAGAGCTTTTGCTTGGTTATTGGTGTTTTATATGATTAAGTCTACCAGTTGAAGTGTTTGATAAGTTTGTGCAATACTTTATTTTCTGGATTTAGTTTCCAGTGCAAAACAACACCGTTTTATTGAAATACAATCTAATCTCATTGCTTCATCGTGAAACAATCTAGTAAAGTGCGTCCTATCTTTTGCGGATCTACCACGTGTACTTTACGCATATATTATCTATACTAAAGAGTTGTTGATGTAGTATATCTTTTTTAAAAAAGCATTGTGGAAGCGAGCAAACTGGCAAACCAATTTCTTAAAAGGATTTCATTCATTTTTTTTAAACCTACAAAAATAAAATCGATTTTATTTTGTTTACATAATTTTCTTTTTTTTTGTGGTTACCACATAGTAAATAAATAAACATCAAGTTTTCCTCTATACATACATATTAATTTTGAGTATATTCATAATTTTATTTATGTAACGACTCAACCGTAAAAAATACGCAATCGTGCGTACAATACATCTGGCATTAACCCTCACTATCAATCATAATTATGTAGCAATTTGAACATGCACGGAATTGAATTTATTTTACTAGCTTAATTGGGAACATATAGAAACTTAATCCACCAGATCAAAATTGTAGATGATAACAATTTTTATATCATTACATACGAGTTATGAATAAAAATTTGGGCCTAATTTTATTTACGATACCCTAGCCCATTATATTACCATAACTAAATTAAATCTGTGTAAGTAAAATTGAAGATAGATAACTGTGGGAGTGTGATTTTTGGATTATCACAACTTTCGTTAATTTAATAACTCACAATAATTTTGATTTCATTTTTCAGTTCTACGTCCACTTGAGTTACGCTAGCACCTTTCGCTAGACTTTTCCTCAATCGGTAGCACAAGTGATCAGTATCCTGTTGCATCCTGATCTCATATTTTGTAATAATTCTAATTATAAAATATTATTGTAATTGTATTTATGTACTAAGCAATTATTTATTTTGTTATAGTTGTAGATAAAGTTATTATCAACTCCTGAAAATGCCAATAACTCACTTGATGGTTATTGTTTCGCCTAATGTCCCAGGCTTAAAACTACATCTGCGTGAGTAATGTCCTACGTTACCGGTTGTCAAATAATATGCTATTACTTGTTTAAACTAATTTAAAGTAATCGATAAATTTTCCTTAAGGAATTAACTTTATATATTTTAAAATCCAGATAATGTCGGCCAGATTCTAATTCAATTAAGAGCTTTTTTTAATCTCTCTGGACTATGATCAGATTACGAAATCTGAAGCAATTTACACAAACACTTTGGTAAGTTAAAGCACAGAATCTCTTATGCCACATCTAAATTGCTCTTTGTTTAAGACCGACATAACTGCTTTTAAACATTTTCGTTGTACATTTAATCATGGATAAAATACACAAGACTAAATATATTTGTAGTTATTCTGCTTAAAAGATATTTAATATGTATTACAAAAAAAATTATTCATTCATTTATACTTTTCGCTACTAATTTTAATAGTATATTACAAATCTATAATCAAGCACATACAGAATCAGGTGATTTTCGAATAGTAAATACTTCATTGTAAAATATTATTTTACTGGTGCACTTATTTGAGCCTACTGATGCCATACCGCGGAACACAATATTATATACGGTGATTAATTGATAAATGCGCATACTTTAGATTATAGATAGGGACATCAAGAGGATTAAAAAAACATATATTGTACAGGTCTTTGATCTTTATATAACCAAGATACAGTGTGTTTTATTTTATTTTGTTTATTTCTTCATGTACCCATAACTCACGTACCACATTGTAATTTTTGTTTATATTTTCCTCGTTCAGTAAAGTATCCAAATGCTTATAAACAATAATGTTTATCCAGACACGGACTAGTGTATTTTTTGCCTATCACTTGATGCGTATATACATTATTATGTTCTCAGTCTAAATCTATGTATCTAGAGGAGTAACGGTATATTCGCTTTATACCTGGAATCAAGTTGGCATGCTTGAAAAAAACCCCTAAAGGACGACATTAATATATCATGTTATAAATGAAAGTTTGTGAGTGGAAAGATGCGTGTCATCTGTTTTAGGTTAGTAGTGACAGTTGTCAGGTACTGTAGGTTAATAGTGACAGGCGCGAGCATGAATTTAACCTTTGCCGTTTTCTTATCGTTAATATAATACCAAACAAAACCTATTTTGTATTGTCGACAGACAGGCTAAAAAAATGGGACTTTGTGACGAGATTATTTCGCAAATAATTGATTTATAGACCAATTTTTCCCTACAGTATAGGCAGTCGTGTTAACACTAATGCGTTTGAATATGCATTTCTATATTGAACAGTTTTCTGAAAGTTTTAGTTGTTTGGAGTTGCCGGTTCCGATAATTTGTCCTCATTTTCTCGCAAAAATTATACGTTATTCTGATTTGCTGTCCGTTGCGAAAAGATCTACACTCATGAAATTTAAAACTTGGACATCACAATTTCTGTAAACAAAAGTTTGCACATTGTGAAGCGGGCTTAAGGGTATCATTTACAATTCTAACAACAGGTAGTCTCAGCAGGGGTTATCTTATAGAAGGACTGTAGAATGAATCATTACACTAAGCACGTTTTAGAACATAGGTAATTAACTTTGATTACTTAATTTTTTTTTTAAAGAATATATTTAAAAGTATCGCTAATTAAACACCATAGCTCGATTAATTATCGAATCAAAATTTTGTTTAGGAAATGTTTACAAAATAAAATTAGAAATAATTTTGATTTAAAAAATGTCTACAAACAATAACTTTTAAATTAAATCAAAAACCAAACATGGTTATTTGGGTTGACTGATTATTACTTATTTTTAAATAAATCTAACCTACTAATTATTGTAAGTTATTAAAAAAAAAAATTATTAAACTCTCTATTCATAATATTTAGTCCTTACAAAATGTATATTTTATGACGTTTCATTTTTTTTTGTAGTTAATATAAAAGTGAAAATAAAAACTAAGGCAATTCTTATTGTCAACGTATATATTTAGTTTTTGACAAGAATTTATTACATAATTATAATTAAGATACCAAGTTATAGTTTAAAATTAAATGAAAACGTTTTTTTTAAATAAAAGTATTACTATATAAATAAATATAAGAAATCAATAATGGGTGTGACCTCCATTATTATTGATACATTCTTGGAGGCGTCTGCTCATTGACGCTATCAAGGTATCAATATAATTAATATTAATCGTTTCCCATGCGGTATCAATGGCTGCAATTAGTGCATTACGGTTTACTGGTATAAAATTTGGCCCTTGTTGTCTTCGGATAACAGCAAGTATTCGAGCCCAAACATTTTCGATAATAATCTGGGCTTTTTGCTGGCCAGGGTAACAGCTCTAAGTTATTTGCTTGTATCCAGTTGCGCACAACCTGCGAAGTATAGGGTCATCATATCCCGATAGTTAATTATCGAATGTTCCAAGAAAATATGTGTAAATAGTAAATGGAATCTACTAACGTAACGTTAAGTCGTTAATTATAGTTACATAACTGTCCTTTCATAAGATATAGTTCATATTAATATGCTTATTGTAAAGCTTCTATTAATTGCAAGCACCTTTTTTCCTCTTTTAGTCTTTCTTTTGTGGGTTTCCCCATTCTGCTGGTCATTGCAGACGTACTTCGTTTTATTTAGTTAATGGATATTTAATTATTGTTATGCTGACAAAGCTTATTTTTTATTTTCGGATTATTCGAAAATAAAAATATCGAATTGGATCTGATATCACACCACCGTTGGAATTTCAACCAACCTTGAAGCCTTTGCCGTTTATCTAGTCCTTGGTGAGCAGCCCAGCAACTGTTATCAACAGATTCCATTTTGGCTTTTCTTTTTTGTTCGTTGGATAATCAAGTATTAGATTTGGATACGAGAGCTGTTATCTCTACCGATTAACTGTCGAACACCGAAAACTTCCTAGTTACACAAACTAAGTTAATTTTTTATGCATGTCATTCATAAATTTTTGTCGCGTCCTATGTATACATACCGTAGTCGTGAGTTTGGCAATGTACCTTTTTGAGCGCTTATAAATAACTTTGTAAACTAGAAAAATCTTTCAGGTACCTGATTAACTTTGGGCGGTTTTAATCTATTTAAATAATCGGCCAAGGTCCGGTACCCTCCGTAGTTGTTGTTAGATACATTTCCAACAATATTTGTCGCGTGAATCACTTGCAGAGAATCATTGGTGCTACTACTGTCAAATACGCTAACCTATTTGGGGGCGTTTGTGCTCGCACCTTAACTCGCTATCGTGAATTGTTATTATCCGATAACGATATTTTGCTATTTAATTTAAATGATGTTATCTATTGTTGTGTCTATGTGTTTCTCTGTGTGTTAATTAAACTGTAGTCGCTATAACAATATACATATTTCTATTCACGTACGGTTTGTTTCTGTTTCTACAAGTTCCTAGATATTTCTTATACGTAATCCTAGGTGGCGCCTTATAAATTTTTGAGCAGTGTAAAGGCCTTCATTTCAAACGATTCTCAATTAACCCACAACTACTTCCGACTAAGAAGAGCTGCCGATAGGTCATCTAGCACTGCTATATATTAGTTTAGTTTGTTTACAAATAAACCGTAATAACTTTTAAAACAAAAACGTAACATCTTAAAAAGCAATTTTTTGATGATCTGAAAGAAATTAAAACACGTATTGAAGCTATAATAAATTTTAAGTACATAAAAGAAGTAATCGTGTCTATTAATGACTTACAGGATTGTCGGAAATTGAAACGCATTTTTTAAAGTCTTTGTAAAAGCATGTAGATTAATATAACGTCCTTGTTTTAAACGCTGCTAGGGCAGAAGCTAAGTTTTTGCCACAACAAAGCTGAAGGTAACTTTAAAATTGGTTACTACTTTACTAAGACATTCTCGTAGTTTGTCGATTGACATTAAGACCCAAGAAACGTACAAAACGCGACAATAAATAATCACGAATTTATAAGCAACATGCTAGAAAGTTTTGAGCTAATTCAAATAATAAATTCTCCAACGCGTGTAACTTCGACATCCAGTAATATCCTTTGATCATATCAATTGAAATATTTGCATAAATTATAAAAGATACAACCATTTCTGATCATAAAGTCGTTTTATGTAAGTTTGAAATTATTTCGAATCGTAAATATATAAAATTTAGAGAAAATAGAATTTTCAATAATTGCAATATAAATAATTTTAAAAAGGATCTGAGCTCTCAGAACTGGGAAAGTATATACAATACTAACATTACTTTAAATCAGTATTTTAACTTATTCTACAACACATTTAAACACATTTTTGAATTAATCTTTCCAAAAAAATTTAGACCAGTACTACAACACAACGAGAAAGAGTGGATTAATCATGAAATTCGTAATTTAAGCAATAATGTTAACACTTGCGCATAATCAGTAAAACTAATCCTGATTATGCATTGATCTATAAACAAGCTAAAACATCCCATAAACACTTAATACGACGTACCATGCAATTATATTTTGAAAATAAAATTTGAAATCCCCTAACCCAAGTCGCACAACTTGGGATATAATCAAAAAGTTAAATAATGGCAATTTGGAAAAGCAATTACCAGCGAAAATGACATAGGAAAATGAATCACTAAATACCCCAAATGATATTGTTCACGCGTTTAATGATTTTTATATAGAAACACCTTACAAAATCTTCCATCAAATTAAATGTCAACGACACGCAACAACACATCATCATGATCATGCAAAATCAAGTAAAAGAAGTATGGTAATTTTACCTTTTTCTGAAAATGAAATCTTCAATTTTATAAATAAAATTAAATACAAACGTTCATCTGGTCACGATGATATCCCGTGTTTTCTCTTAAGGTGTCTTTTCCGATAAACAAATGTTTACACAAAGGCTCATTTCAGACGTTTTAAAACTTCTAAAATTATCCCTTTTATACAAAAGATGGTCCCAAAATATTTCTAACTATAGGTCAATTGTTCTAACATCTGTCTTTAAAAATGTTTGAATACGCCATGTTAGACAGACTATCATCCTTCTTAAATACATTTCACATTTTAATAGACAACACGGATTCAAATCTAATAAATCCACAATGACTGCTTTAATTGATCTAATTAATTTTATCTGTAAATTAATCGATGAAGGAAAATGTCCAATTTGCATTTTTTGTGACCTTAGTAGAGCCTTTGACTGTGTTAACCACGATAAACTGATTAATAAACTGAATCAACTTGTATACGCGGTACCATCTCTAACTGATTTAGTTTATTTCTATGTAATAGAATGCAATTTACAGAAATACGGTCATACAACAACAATTATCTCACCACGTTTAGATCTCAATTAAAACTCAACAAGATTGGAGTACCACAGGAAACAATACTAGGTCCAATACTGTTTTTGATTTACATTAACGACATAGATAAATACATAAACAAACATTTAATGTCTTTTATATGCTGATGATACGTCATTGTTGGTTTCTCACCAAATTGAAAACATATTAGAAAAAATACCAACGCACTAAACAATCTGAATTATTGGTTTTCAGATAATTCACTACTTCTTAACTTTAAAAAAGCAAATTTTATTTATTTTCATTCTAGGCAGAACCGTACTCTAAAAACAGTAAACATCTCCATTGACAAATCAATATCGAAATACAACATTTGTAGGTGTTCAACTAGACGAAAATTTAAATTGGTCACTACATTGCACGTCACTAGCCAACAAACTAAATTTCATCTGTTATCAAATTCGAAATCTAAAATATTTTTTTCCACAAACAGTCTTTTCGATTACTATAACGCAAAAGTTTACACTAGAATTTCTTATAGTATACGTTTCTGGCGTCTCTCATCTTCTTCCAAAAGAATAGTTTCAATTCAAAAAACGTATTCTGAGAATAATAGCCAGTGTTAATTCCAAAACTTTGTGTAAAGATTTGTTTATAAAATATGGTATGTTAACTATAACAAAAATTTATATGGTGGAAATTTGCAAATACATTTACTTGAAGAAACACAAATTTATTGAACAAAACACAATCCATACATACGGAACACCCAACAATAGTAATTTTAGCCTACCATCATCTTGACTAGAGCTCACAAAACTTAATCCCAGTGTAATGGGAATAAAAATATTTAGCAAGTTACCTGAAATAATAAAATCAAGTAAGTCCAAAATAGTTTTTAAAACAAGTTAAAATATTTGATAACTCGTATATGCCCTTATAATATTAATGATTATTTATTGTCTACTTAGTAGAATTTTAAAACTTTGTTTAGATATAAATATACAAGGTGTCCCAGACATCACACCCCAGGCTTGTATTTACGTTATTTTTTATTTTTATTATTTTTGTAAATGAGATTAAATTATCTATAAGATAAGTAAATACAATTTTAAATTCTGCACTGTATAATGGTATCGATATTCAACTTTTTTTTTAAATAGCATAATATCCTTTGATTAATATTTTGATAGTACCTTTTATTCTTTTTACAACCATATAAAAAATATGGGTCCTACATAAGAATTTTTGTTAGAAAATACGATTAATAGTTGAAGGTAGGTTTGCCATGGAAATAATAATAATCAAATTAGTATCATGTCGCACTTTTTGAAATTGGTATAATTCATATTTATTATGATAAACGGAACACTCAAAATTAAGGAAATCAGTTTGACAACTAACTTTATGCATTGTTTTTATAGGCTACTAGATAAAATGACAAAATTTGACATAATTATTTATAATTTCATACATTACTTACATAAATTTTAACGTAATTTTTATTTCTCAAATAGATTTAGTTATTCGCATAAATCCTTGAATGTTATCAATCATAGAAAATTTTATACATTTGTCTATATTGGCAGTTATTTGTTTACGTTAGTTCATACACTTAGTCCGTTTTATAATTGTATGTTGAACGTGTTTTTTATGTTAAATTATTTTGTAAATACCTGTAATTGTTCGGATTTTAAATTGGATGATGTTGTTCCTAAAAGAAAAAAACAAAACATAAAAAGAACTAGTATTTTGTAAGTATTTTAAATAGCTTTATTAGTTTCTTATAAATAATTTTAATGGTCTAATTGTACTTGTTGTACCTAATAAAAAATACAGACGTCCCGATGAAGACAACACACCTAGTTGTCGAAACGTCGACTATAGAATAATTTAGTTCTTTGGTTATACATCCAGCTCCTATAGAAGGCGTTCTATGTAAGGAAACTACTACAAATTAAAAATAATAAGAGGAGCAAGCAATAATTTCAAAGATTAAATCGAAAGTATTTGACAAATGTGACTGCTAGTCGTGACGTATGGAGCACATGGACACTTACGAAACAAACGATACATAAACTCGAAGTGACACAGAGGAAGATGGAAAGACTAATGCTAATTATTACAATAAAACACAAAAAGAGAAACGAATGGATCTGGATAAGACAGGAATAACAGTTATAACCAAAAGAGTTACTCAACTAAAATGGAATTTTGCGGGCCATATTGCAAGGTTAAAAGACGGCAGACGGAACGTAATAATTGTACAATAGAGACCTTGGGAGGAAAGAAAACGAAGAAAAAGACCAGTCACAAGATGGTATTACGACTTAAAGAAAATTGATGAATTCAAGGTATGGCAATTACGTAACCTAATTGTTTTTACGATACCTTCATTGTTGTCAATTATAAAAAAAAAGTTATGAGAAAAAGTTACTGGAAAATGTATTGTCTACAACTTTTGTTTGAACTATTTTTTCGAAAAACGCAATTTCTATTTTTGTGCCAAAGTGGGTGATTTAAACAATTGTTGGCCGTTAACTAATAGTACATTAAGAAATTAGTGGCTTAAGGCACTACATTATCGCACGCGTTCAAGTGCAATGAATAAGTGCGATAATATGCCATAAACCACGAATTTCTTATACTATTTTTTCTATTTTACCCCATTTTTAACGGTTTGAAAGAAATAAAATTTTTCAGTATTGCGGTAATCTAGTAGTCCTTTGTGAATCTAGTATTCTTTACTTTTACAAAAATTTAACACAAATTTAATTTTATTATGTTCATTTGACATTTAAATTTCAATTATTTGAATTTAAAGATTCAAATTTGAAATTAATATTAAAAGTAGAAAAACTAATATTAAAAAGTACATAGATCGTTTGGTTTCTGCAATGGAAGATTGTTGTACCCCACCAGAGTTTGAAGAAGCAGCGGCTGAGGTAATGAATGCATTGTTACCTACAAAATCAAAAGCAGTTTATGAAAAAAGTATAATGCATTCAATATATGGTGTGCAAAAACAAAGCTGGTATTTCTGAAAATGTTATGTTAGTTTATTTCAAAAATTGAATGAAACCAAAAAGTCATCTACGCTCTGGTCAACATATTCTAAATTAAAGTCTTGCATAAATATAGAAAATAATATTGATATCTCAAAGTATAATAAATTAATTTCTGTACTTGAAGAAATTGTCTGAAGGGTATCAACCAAAGAAATCCAAAATTTTAGAAGCTGGGGATATTGACCGCTTTTACGAGATGCCGATGATCACAAGTCTTTAGCCATTAAGGTACCTATTGATTTTTTTCATTATTACTAGCAGCAATGTAATTCAATATTTGCTTTTCGCTTCAGGTTGGTCTTATTATTGGTTATGCAGGTGCTTGCCGTCGTGAGGAAATTATGACTATAAAATTAACGATTTGTCATTTAATACAGAAAACATTCTAATTACAATTCCGAAAACAAAAATAACGTACCAAGGTTGTTTGCAATCACTGAACAAAATTGGATCAATTTCATTAAAAAATATTATTCATTGAGGCCGGAAAATATGTAAAACAGAAAGAGTTTTTTTAACATACCGTTATGGCTATTGTATTAATAGTCCAATTGGCATTAATACTATTGGGAGTATGCCAAAACTCATCGCAAAATTTTTAAATTTAAATGATCCTGACAGTTACACTGGCCATTGCTTCAGAAGGTCGAGTGCCACTCACTTGGCAAATAATGATGGCGACTTGATAACCATTAAGCGTCATGGTGGGTGGAAGTCTGGGGCAGTTGTTGAAGGATATATTGGAACATCACTGAGCAAAAAGATTCAAGTCGCAGATATACTAGCACAACCTAGCACTTCAACGGCTAACTTACAATCAAGTGATGCTTCCAATATACAGTGTATTCCAGACACTCACAATGTAGAAATTCACAACATGGGTAAGAATGTCAACATTTCCACCCAAAATCCAGGAATCCATCTTGAAGGCAAAGATTCTTGCACTTAATATTAATTAAGAGTTTTAATAATTGTAAATTTGATAATACTGGTAAATAAATACCGTTTGTTTTTTGTTCCTGATATTGTATAATAATTTTATTAAATATTTTGAATTACAAAACACACGTAAATAGAAGTATAGGTTATGAAATTAAATTTTCGTTTATGCGCCTGCGTTTGCTTTGTATAGGGAAGAAATTCCTCGTGTCTCGTGTCCCTACTATTCAAATATTTGGGTATTTTTTAATAATAAGTCTCCATGATTTATAAACAAATTAATTAGATAATTAAAGTTTATCGTTAATCTATACTATTAATATGTATGTTATCTGTCACTTTAATTTAATATAAATTAGTACCAACCCTAAAATACAAAAAAGCAGTAAAAAAGTTTTCCGTGAAAAAAACATCCTATAAAGCACTCAAATGACGTCATCAGAGCATCGAAATGTCGACATTAAATGGGTAAAATAGAAAATGTATATTTAGATTTTACCAATTGCTTCGCTGTAGATTTTTTCTTCTTAAACCATGATTATTTCCTACAACATATCGGTTTTTATTCACTTGTTTTATCAAATTTATGAAATTGCAACGCTGTTTATTTTATTTTGGAGCAAAATGTTAATGTCACTGCACACTTCCGATACTCTTCTAAACGGTTGTTAGTATCAATGAGAGTTCTGCGCGAAACGCCTTGTTTCTACTTTGTGTAAAAATCTTATTCTAGAACTGCAATGACGTTCTTCAAGTATCAAAAAATTAATAACAGTTTTCTGTAAATAAGGTATTTTTATAAATGCAACCAACTACTGTAAAAATTCGGTAGATTGAAAAGTTTACTTTTAAATGATAATACTCTTTCTAGACTACTTATTTGCTCAATTCAAATACGTGCTTAAATAGATGCTTTATACCACTTGTATTTTAATTCACTATTGGCCGTATGCACTTATAAATGCTTAAACTTAAGCGATGCTTAAAACAATCGTTGTTCTAGTTTTAACTATTGAATGTAAGTTTTGAACGTTGCTAAGTTTTTTGCTGTGTTGGTGCACACTGCCATACATCGGTGACAATATAAAAATTGTTCTTACTTGCACATTCTCAATTATGTTCAACGAATGATCTTGGATAGAAGTATACATTATGCAATTAAATAAATATGATCAAATACTTTATTCTGTTATTTTATGATTACAGTTTTATTGTGTCATTTAATTAAAATTTTATTTAATTAGATAATATAATTTTATATTAAGTATTTCATATAATAAAACAATACTGCCTTTTGGTGCAATGTAATTAAATTGTAACGTGTGTACTACTAAAACGAAATCGCAAATAATTTTTACTAATAGATGGTCTTTATTATTAGTAAAATTTAATTTTTTTTACTATTTTGTGAGAATTGACTTTGCATGGTAGAGTTGAAAGTTTTTACCACCGCACTTCAATTTTGCTTTCTTTACATTGCACTCTACTTATACTAACACAAATGGTTTCGGTGTTATTACTGCCGCACTATTGGATTGTTATCTGAAAGTTACAACATTTTGACATTCGAGTGTTTACAACTCCTATTTTCAGCAAAGTATTGACTTTGAATTTTCAATATCTATTTTATTATAATTAATTTACTTTATAATTTAACAAATAAATTTAATTCAACATAAGTTTAAGGTTAAATAACTTGTTGAATACTGTGTGTCCTATTATTTGATTTTACGATTTTATAACTTTTAAACAATACAAGTTTTATTTGGATTCATTAAACTTTCATCATCACCCCGGTTAGCAAAAATAAAAACGGTTTTTGAAATTTTGAACATTTTAACAATAATTAATCATAATCTAAAAAATTAATTAATAAGGTGGATACTAGTATATTTTATAAGAATTTAACGGAATAATATTTGAAAAATTGTTCAATATACAATTTATTTCATCAAATGCTTTGGTATCGTCAAATCTAGTGAATTTACAGCTTATTCTATTGCCTCTCCCTCTAACGATCCAATGAACCAAATTCGTTGGGTACTGATTCACGGGCAATTAACGAAAAGTGAGGAGGTGCTCCATTTTGTTGGATATAGATTTCATTTGGTATTTGGAGATAAAAATAACCCCAACATGTCTGTATAATTAGCACCGTTTACTGTTTTTTCGGTAAAAAACGGCCCGTAAATTTTAGATTTGCCTACTGTACACCAAACATTTACTCTGGTGAGTCTCTTTCATTCTCATTAAGTTCGTGTAGATTCTCTTCACTCCAAATCCTACAGTTGTGTTTGTAGACCGCCCCATTTAGATGGAAACTAGCTTCATCAGACATTATTGAATGAGGGTTGGGGGTTATTCTCAGTAAGTCTCAACCATTACAGGGTGGCCAACTAAAATGCAACGTAGTGTATCCGGAAATCTCATCCATCGGTAGAGACTTGTGGCAAAAAATAGTTATTACTAAATGGCCAAGAAAAACATAGAAATTATTTTCAAATTTCTGAAATGATCGAGAGGGCGTAACTGCAATGTTGAATCTCTAAAAGTGATGTTTTGTAAATTCCGCTATACTAACCTAACAAAAATTCCTAATATTTAAAGTCGAGGATTTCTAAAAAATGAAGTAGTATTCCTTAAAAATCACCCACTACATCAAAACGGCTGAGCCGATTTTAACAAACTTGGGATAGTTGATACAAAAAATCATACCAATGCATTGAATTTTTTTTTAAATTAACCATTTCTGACGGAATGTCAAAAAAGACCCCTAGCGGCGACATGTGAAACTAACAAAACTTCAAATATTATAACATCGCCCAAGCTCTTTTTCAACTAGCCCAAGTTTGTTAAAATAGGCTAAACCGTTTAGACAATACAGAGTGTTTTTACGGATCAATTTGAATACCCCCACCATTTTATTATTAGAGATACCGCAAAAATTGTTAAACAAAAAGGTTCAGATTATCCTCGACCTTAAAGATCAGGTATTTTTGTTAGGTTAATGTAGCGGAATTTACAGAAACATTACTAGTTTAGATTCAAGATTGCAGTTACACCTCTAGTCATTTCAGAAACTTAAAAATAATTTTTTAGGTTTTTCTCTGGGTGATTTAATCAATAATAATTTTTTTCGCAAACCTCTACGATGTATAGTTTTCCAGATACAGTACCTCGCATCCTTAGTTGGAAATCTTGTACAGGCGTTTTTCGTAATCCCCATCATATATGTTTTGATGCCGCTGAATTTAATACCGTTTGCTTGTAAGATTTTGTGAACATTTGATCGATTCATATTAAAATGTGACGCTACTTTTCTGATTCATGACTTAGAGATGTTACCATGGATTTGTGGCGTTTAGGTGTATACTCTAGACGCAGGGTTAAATTATGAAAAAGAATTCGGACGAGTCGGGTTTGAAGTAGCGTTTATTATTATTAGACATACCGTGATTACATTTATTATTTTGATTACATTTACAATTATGAATAGGAGCGTTGTATGTCAGCACATAGTAATTGGCGTACTATATGAGGTGCGGGGATACTTGATCGTGGTATCATGTGTCGAGCCAAAGATCCGAAGCCGGGTTAAATTGGATCGATGGATTCGAAGCGGGCCAATACTTCAACCGATGATTTGACTGGACTCGTACTTTGAACTGCGGACCGAACTAAACTGAACTGATGGCGAACTAATTGGTACTCTGAACTCGTGTTTCGAAATGATTTCTGTTATTGTAGTTACTTTGTTTTATACACGCGAAGTAGGTTAATTTGCTTAGTAAGCAAGGCCGTCAAGAAATGCTGACCGCGCTTGCTTACTTGCAATCGTATGATTTGATTTCTGCGTTTACGTAATACGCGGATGTAGAATTTGTGTTGATTGGAATGGGGTTGAGATGTCAACTCAATAGGGTCCCCTCCTAGTGGATTGATCCACGATAAAGAGGGTCAAAGGTAGTTACGCGCAGATAAGCGGTTGTTTTCTGTTGCGTTGTGGGAGGGATGCGTTCTTGTTGGCGCTGTTGTGGATGTTGTCGTTTGATGCGCTCTTGTTGGCGCTGTTGCAGATGCTGTGTTTGGTGCGCTTCTCGTTGGCGCTGTTGTGGATACTGCGATTGATGGGTTTGTCGTTGCTGCTTTTGTGACGTGGCGGATGTTGTCGTTGATGGGCGTGTTGTCGTTGACGGGCGTGTTATCGGGCGGCGGTTGGGGCGGCAACGAGCGTAGCGGGTTCAGTGGAGGTCGTTTTTCCGTTCATGTCGTAGCTTAGGTATAAAAATTTTTGTTATTATACCTAATGTTGTTGCAGTGTTGCTCCTTGTTGAATGTTTGTTTTTCTCTGATTTGATCAGGTCGGGTTCACCACTGTGTGGTTTAGGTGTATACTCTAGGTATACACTTCGGATTTTGGAAGTAAAGCGTTTTATTATTAGACATACTGTGATTGAGTTATACTGTTTACATTTATGAATAAAGATTTGTATGTTAGCACATAGTAATTGGAGTACTATATGCGGTGCGGTGATATCTGATTGTAGTATCATGTGTCGAGCTGAAGATCCGAGGCCGGGTTAAATTGGATCGATGTATTCGAAGCGGGTTGATACTTTCTTGCTGATGATTTAACTGGACTGTACTCGTATTGATGAACTGCGAACTGAACTAAACTAAACTGATGGCAAACTGATTGTTATTCTGAACTCAATTCTGAACTGAGCTTTGAACTGATTTCTGTTATTGTACCTACTTCGTTTTATACGCGCGAAGTAAATTAGTATGCTTAGTAAACAAGGTTGTTAAGAAATGCTGACCGCGCTTGCTTACTTTCAAACGTATGTTTTAATTTCCGCGTTTCCTACGTAATACGCGGATGTAGAATTTGTGTTGATTGGGATGAGATGTCAACCCCACAGATTCATACACAGGTATTGTCATAATGATAATTATTGTTACCTACTGTGATACGTTTTTTACGTGACAGCGACTCATTATTTTTGAAATTGCTGAATAATTTTCTTATGAACTTATTAATTGGTGGTATTTTATTAAATTCCCTGAAAAACTTTCTTCTAGTTTGTACAAATTGTTCATCTACCAATTGACACCTTTATTAGAAAAACACAATTAAAAATTAAACACATACATTCAGAACCTCTAACTCGCGCTGGTCAACGATAGGTATCTTTTCAATGTTATTTTTTCAGGACATTAAAAAGTAATTGATTGACGATGTATTTATTGTAGATTTATTGGCTGTCTTAGTTAAAAAATTTACGTTGGTTTTATCAACGTCAGGTGGGTTACTCTAGAACCTGAATGAGTATTTCGTTTCTCTCCACTGCTTTAGAAAAAGCAAACACGTTGACAGTGGTTTACAAGTAGAGGTGAGAGCTGGTAAATCTAGTATGATCACCCAAATAAGCACGAATGTGTTTGAAATTGCAGCCACAGACTATTATTACCTTAAAAAACTTTATACCGGTGGATAGCTGAAAGAAGGAGTTTTTGCTTCAATAAAAATATTGCTATGAATCTTAATATTACCGTTAGCTAGAATAGAAATTTTGAAATTTAGGTATTTAATTAATTTAATTTAAGACTTGTGGACGTTGTTGAGTCACGTACATGTGCATTGGTGGTCCTAAAAATAAATGCTTAAATCTGTAGGTAATTGTAATATTTACCTTATTGTAAATACCTTCTACGTCTTACAAAGGTGTTAGTAGGAATCTATCAAATAACAGTAGTGCAGCCCTTGAAAACGCTTGTAACGTGCACTTAGTGTGTAGGGATGTAAACATTGCCATTTGTAACATTGTAATGTGAGATATTTGTAGATTTCATCCAACAAAGAATACCATTGTTCCTGAAATTTCAATAAAATTAGTTTTAATAGACAAAAAAGTATGTGTATTATGGTATATCGCACCCTAGGAATTAATTTCCTTGCAGATTTATGTCCGAGCTGTAATTAGCTAAAATTAAGTTAGCGTCTATGTTTGTTAATATGGCTGACCTTGTAAACAGATTAACAGCATTTTGTAGTAGGTACACAGACTATTTTCGATCCAAGTATCGCATATTAAATTAATCTGTCATTTGAGACCAATATTAAATAATTTTGTTGCAAAATTCATTTTGTAGTTTAAATATTAAATACTGAGGGCGCACTGTTAGTGCGAAAATTAAAAAAATTTGCAAAGATCCAAGCAGGTGTGGACAGAAACGGTTAGAGAAGCCGTTTTTATTATTATTGCTGAGACCACGTCGGGTCGTGTATTAAGGAAATTTTAAATGGTTACCTTCCGAGTAGTATAATCGGGGTGCGACAAAGAAATAATGTTGGGTTATGTTTTCGAATAACAACCAAGTCAACGTTAGGGCTATATTAAACAACCAAAATATTTAATAAGAAGTGAAAATAAACAATAGTAAACTCGAACCAATTATTAATTAATAAAATAAGAATACAAACCTGAAGAAAAACTCTTGGTTACGAAGGTTAGCATCGAAGACACCTGTAAACAAATAACCAGGGCTACAAGAATACAACTTACTTTTAACGGCATAATTAGGTTAGATTTATAATTAAATTGAAGAATTCTAAAAATGCATGAATAGATGTTAAACGCAAAATTTGTTTTATCACAATTTTATTTAAATCGCGAACTTAACGTAATGCACTTTCGGTATTTAGGCGCAACTGAAATTTTATCCGCGCGGACGCATAATATAAAATTGAGAGGACGAATCTAAGTCAAGTATAAGAAGATTCAATATTTGGGTTTGTAACAAATTTTAAAATTTGTGTATGCAAAAGAAGGCTAATTTACGTGTAAATAAAAACTCAATGTTATCTTTTAAAAATGAGTTTCTTTCTTTTAGTAATAAGAGAATGAGGGACTAACTAGTTATAAATTGATTTCACTTTCAAATTTATTATATTGTATCACTATATATTACTATTCCATTTAAAAGAGAAAATAAAAAAATTCAAAAAACGGACATTTTATGTGTTGGCTAACCGCGAGTGGTGATGAAAGTTTAAAACTCAAACAAAACTTATCTATCTTATTAGTAATAAAATATTTACTCAAAAAAAAATGTTTTTCAAAAGCTTGAAATGATTTAATACAATACATAAGACAAATTAGAATTTTTTTTAACGGTTTACAATATTATTATCATTAGTTACAACTTATGAACTCTTTAGAACCAGTACCTATCGCCTTGGACCTAACCTAACATAAAATATAACAGCACTGCCATTGCATGACGACATATAATGCCCCAGTCCAAGCCTCAGTCACGACTAAGACAAAAAATAGGATAAATAAATAATAAAGAACATAATAGAAAACAGATAATCAGAACAAAATATTGCTTCAGATATCCTTCAATAGGTTTCATTGGTTAAATTATGAAAGTTTATAAATCATTATTTAAACGTTGTTAATAGAAATCCTCCATAATATGCACAACAGTATCTGCTTTGTTTTCACAGGTACAATTTGGATTAGAAATGGCACACTATTTAAACTACATAGAATTTTTGAATTATTATTATTTTGTTAAAATTGCTTTTAAACACTTAAACATAAATTTGTTTGCATTTATCTAATAAATATGTTTGTTATGGTTTATTTGTAAACATAAATGTATATATATATATATATATATATATATATATATATATATATATATATACATTTATATACTTAAGTAGCAGTGTCAAAAAACCCTTGCTGGCAGCTCCAATAGTCGGAAAGTGGTCGTGGGGCTTGTTTAAGAATTGTAGTACAAAGGCTTCTACGCTGCAGAAATAATTTATAAAAGCCCCACCTAGCCTGATGATGTAGAAGATTTTTCAGAGCTACTAGGAACTCATAGGACACAAGAAATAAAACCGTGGATAGTAGAAATATAATTATCGAATGATTAAACTTCTTGATCACAACAATACACATACATTACATAGAGACACAAGAGATAAAACACAATATAAATCAATCAAGTAATAATTCAACAATACAATAGTATATACATTTGCCAAGAATGTACACTACGTCTCTCAAGAAGGCGAACGCAGAGTAAAAGTTTTTGTACGATCGCATCTACCGATAACTAACTCAAAAGCTACACACCAATTTATGTGCCAAGACATGAACGAAACTTCGAAAAATGTTTCAAAATTAAGCAATTATTTAGTAACAAAGCACAATAATTATATGGTTAGATCCACTCAGGCGCACATGTACGTTAATCACGACAAATATAAAGATAATACAAAACACAATACGCAAAAGATATCAACTTAGTTTGTTTTTATCAGTAGACGTCGATGACGCCAAAAATTACAACTTACTCTTGCTATCGAATAAATACCGTCACATGTTCATAAGCACGATTTACTTTTGACCAAATTTTTAATTAAGCTTCCGACTTCTATTATTGATCATCAATAAGTTGTTTATTGAAAACATCAACTACAGACTATAATATTTCTCCACACTTCAGAATCCTCAATATCATTCCAAATTGGAAAGTTTTTGATAAGATTTTTCTATTCTCGTTTTAACTTCGAATGTTCGATGGAGTGATATTACACTGAATAAGAAGCGAATCGAGAATAGATTTAATAGTTTTACATCCCATTAAGCGCCAGTTTTTACAATAGTGGTTTAAGCTCTAGCTCAAGTGAGCTCCGGTTTAATTCAAACCGTAAACTGAACCGAGCTCAATTCTTATGCTTGTGTTTTACAAAGTGCAAATAAAGGTAGTTCAGTAAAGCCGTGATAATTAAAATAGAACCAAAGTTGGCATTATTGAAGCATGCGTTTCTTATTTATCGTAAAATTTAACCATATGGTTTAAATCCACACTTTTAAGTTTTAAAGCGGTAAAATTGTTTGCATAAGTATTGTATTTTACTTGAATTTATAAAAATACTTTTATATAAGTTAAGTTAAAAATATTTGTTCGTAAGTGTATATGAAAATCATTCATCTTTTGTAACTTCAATATGAAGAGTAATACAGATCAAAAAAGGGCAGCTTAATTTTACTGATATGGAAGAGGTAATATTAGTTTCTGCTAGTAAAGAAATGCAAGTTCTGTGCGAGAATGTAAATTATCTGATGCGAATACCAATAATAAAAAATAACTGCTGGGAAACCGTGGAAAAGAATTTAATGCACAATCGGGTACTGTTTACTGTCTCTACCAAAATACTTAAAAAAGTATGATAACATTAAAAAGCAAAATTAAAAAGAAATTTGCAGACGAGAAAGCATATGCTCTAGGCACAGGTGGTGGCCCATCAAAGAATCAACATTCGATACAATTGATATCGAAATAAAGAATATTCTTGGAGCACGACTAGAAGGTGATAGATCTGAGTTTGATGGCGACAAAAGTAAGTAATATGATTATAGGTTTATTATTTAATACAGTTTCATAAACATTTCAGTGCAAGATTCCACAACTCTACTGTGAAATTACTGAAAATATTAATATTGTAGAAATTGGTGAGATATTTTTTATTAGTTTAGATTATTTTTTATTACAAAAAAATGAACTGCTAAGAAAGTAATTATATTCACTTCTGAATGACAATGGAATTACCTTAATGATTAAAAAGTATTGAAGTTGTATTGAAATCAATAAACTGGAATTACATTGTGTAATGTTATTTTTCAGATGAGACTAACATAGGAAATGAATTATTGGAAAACCCATTTGATGAAACGCTAGAGGACTCGAATGTCTACCTAATGGATCATGGTAGGTTTATAAATGTTGCTTTTATATATGTCTACATTGATTTTGTGTTTTAGAGTATGCATGTTCCTCAAGCTAATGTGCCAATAAACAATGTGTAAATGAAGAGGAACCTTCCACAGGTAAATTTAGTAAGTCACAAATGATTTCAAGAAATAATTTTTCTTTTTAAGAGCTGCCTGAAACATCATCCTCGAAAAATCGGATTGGTCAAAATACACCTGGGAATTACTGCAGGACTAAAAATCTTTCTAACATTGGTGAATAAAAAAAATGTGAGAATTTAAATGCAATGGAAAAATTCAGTAAGCCTCCGAATTTAAGCCTCAAAATCTTCATGCAATATAAAAATTCTTATTATAATTCCAAGTTCTTTGAAATTCCACATTTTGAGTTGCAAACTGATACTTGATTAACAACCTTCATTTAATATATAAAACGCAATTCTACTTGCCTTTAAGATCTATTATAATTTATAGTCGATATTTATCTTTACACTTACAGCAGCAAGGACCAACTATAAATCGGAGAGTACAGTTAGCAGCCGTGTAACACAGTGGGCAGAAACAAAAACTGAAATGGAGATTGCTAAAAAAAACTATATGCAAGAAGAACAGCAATTGAAGCTGAAAATGATGAAAGAACGGCATGAATTGGAGTTGATAAATATGAAAAGAAAAGCAGATATTAAAATTAATTTAATGCAAGAAGAGCACCAATTAAAAATGGAGATTCTTTTACAGCAAAAAAAAATAATTATGCAAAAGAAATAAAAATTGGCAACGTTTTTATTTTAATCATTAGTATTTTATTGTATGTTATAGAAGTAATTATTGTGTAATCAAAACCATTTTTATGTATGTATATATTTATTTATAGGACATTATTTTACGATAAACAATAATTCTTGAGATTTTTTTTATAGTTATTGTAAACAAAAAATAATTACACATGTAAAAGGCCATTAAAATAAGTTATTAATTCTTAATCTCAGTAGCATTATTGGCATGTGCTCTGTTATTGTTATCTCTCGATATTATCTACTACAATTCTCATTAATAAAGTTGATTGCTATTTGTTGATCATCATTTATGGGTGGAATTCTTCATTGTACACATCCATGCAATATTATGTAAAATAGCAGTAGAGACTACGATACCTTCCACCTCCTGAATGTTGACCCTAATTCTCATCTGATAAGACCGGAAATCTTCTCTTCACACACCGATGCACCTTTCAACAGGATTTCTGAGTTCTTATTTGGGCTTCATTGAAAAGATGTTCTCCAGGTGTTACTGGATTGCTTAGTGGTGTTATAAGAAATGGTCTGATGCCGTAACCACTATCTCCAACTAATAAATACTGTTCAAATCTTCCATTTTCGAAGTCCCGCCTAATCTTTGAATTATTCCAAATAGTGCTGTCGTGCACTGAACCCGCCCGGCATCTACAGACAATATTTTGTATTTTTAAGTTTTTATCACATATAATTTTGAAACATTTCTTGAAAAGAAACCTTTCCTGTTTCTATGAATTTCGGCTTCTTCTGCCTCCTGGTGAAAGAATTTTGATGTGCGTGCAATCTAAAGCTCCTATACATCTGGGAAATCTACTTATACCACTAAATTCTTGGCTCACAGTTGCCATTTCCATCTGCTGTGGTTGGCACTTTCTTTATAATCGTTCATTCAGGCTAGCAATTATTCGACTAACCTTATGTATAATTTACATGCTGCTGCTTTACTTATTCCTATAAGATCGCCACATACTTTGAACAAATGATCCTGTTGCATAGAATCTGTAATGCCAGCAGCAACATGCTTTCAGCTGAAATGGCATGATTCCTGAACCATAATTATTACTGTATATAATTATAAGCATTGGTATGGTAGATTACAATCTACTTTGATTAACTGTTGCTTTCTATAAAGTTTACCTTATAGTCGGCAAAGCCAATTCTTCTTCAATAATGTTCAAAACAAAACGGACTGTATGCTTCGAAAGCCGATATCTTTCGAAAAATTCTTTCTCACTCCATTTTATAAATTGGTCCTCTTGTTGCCTGAAGTGGCGTGGGTGCACGTGGATGATCAATAATATTTATTAATTCAATAAACTCTTCATCATCTGTTAAAATTTCTGCCAATTGATCCATTTTTATTAGCTACAAATCTTTAAAGCTACACTTACAAATATTATTAAACTAGAATTAAATAATACCAGTGAAAAATCAATATTAATTTATGATACATAAATTATTTACTTAATATTTTTACAAATTGATTTTTAGGGTTAAACAATCCTGATCTAGGCCTAAACTATCAGATTCTGAAGTTCAGAACTTAATAAACAGAAGCTGAGCTCAAGCAGTTGAGCTTTGCTTGTAAAACACGTCTATGTAAAATCAGTTCTGCTCAAACCAGGTTTATAAAATGAAAAGCTTAAGCTTCTATTGTAAAAACTGGCCCTAAACAACATAGAGCTGCATTTTAAATGGTATGTTCTTCATAGCGTTACTTTTGACCAAATTTTTCTTTTTGATTAAAGCTCTGGACTCCCATTGTTGATCATCAATGAGATGTTTATTAACTCCAGACCATAATTTTTTCCACTCTTCAATCCTTTCAGAAAAGCTGTACTTAGTCTTGCAACCATATAGTACTTTGAGATTTAAGTGTTTTAGCAGGAGGCTTGTCACTGTCATTCCAAATTGAAATTTTTTGTTAAGCTAGCATTTATTCCATTCCCTCGTTTTTAACAGTGCAGATTTCGTCGAATCGTTCGATGGAGTAATATTACAAAGAACAGAAAACTAATCCAGAGGAGTCTGGTTCTAATCGGTTCCACCAATTATACGCATAGTGCATTCAACTGGGAATTTATTTTTTTTGTATAATAACTATTTAACCAGACAGAAGCACAATATTCTGCTGTAGAATAAACCAATGCCAATGCAGCTGCAATGTAGTGTTTTTGCATCTGCTCCCAAGTTGTTCTAAGCTAATTTTTGAATAACATTATTTTTTATTTTCATTTTTGTTTCTGACTTTTTAACATGATTTTTGTAAATTTAAAACTTTATCTAAAGCCACTCCCAGATAAACTGAGTTTAAAATTATGGATTTAACTTTAGTATTATTAAAGATAACATTAAGCTTTCTACTTTTGTCTCTAGTTACTTAAATAAAAAACAAGAAACCCTCTGCCTTTTAAGAATGGGGCATAATCGCCATTTTTTGAAATAATTTTCCATAACATACAAATTTATTTGATTTTCAATTTCGAAAAAATTTAATGTTGTAATCAAATTGCATATATCATCGGCGTAGACGAATTCCTTTCGACATTGTAATGAAGAAGACTATAGAAATATATACATTAAAAGAATAGGTGCAAGAACCGATCCCTGTGGAAGACCGATTATTTAAAAATCTAAATTTTACTGCTTTTATCTCCAACAAAAACTCTAAACTTCCGATTAGACAAACATATTTTCAATAAAAGAAATAATTTTGAAACAAGGAATAACGTTAAACAATTTAAAAAGTAAACCTTTTTTTCCAATACGGTATCGTATGAAGAAAAGTTAAATCTAAACAGACAACCCCAGTTTTAAGTTTCTTCTGAAATCCAGCTTCGATATGTGTAATTAATGCCAATACTTCATCAAGCAATAACTTCTATCGGATCTAAATCATGTTTGTTCAACTGGTAATTTTTCTTCTATTAACGGATTAATTCTTTTGAAAAATTAATCTTTCCAAAACCTTATAAATTACACTTAACAAAACTTATTGAACTGATAAGAAGTTGGATCTGTAGGAGATTTATTTTTCTTTAAAATTGCATACAACTTTACATTTCTTTAAATGTGTTGGTAACTTACCTGTATTACAAATATCATTGAGAAAATTAGTAGCCACTTAAAGAGTACTTTTTGAAATTTTTTCAGAATTTATGGATGTATTCTATCAAACCCAGCAGCTTTCTTTTATTTGGTCTTTCAATGCATTGTTTAGCTCTTCTACAGTAAAAGGTCTGGATATATCTTCTGTGAGAGGTGTAGATTTTTTTTCTTTTGTAGACACTTTTTCATCTTTGTGATAATCGATTTCTACTTTTACTGAGTTTGAAACATTAACTAACCTGGAGAAGCAATAGAATTTAGAGAAATTTTTGTATTTGTTTTAGAAGATTAATTTGTAGAACCTAATTTATTTGAAAGTGGCTAGCTTTTTACGACTTGAATGTAATAAAATCCATATTTTTCATTAAAGAATTACATTTCTTTTCTTTTCTTATTTAGAGATAACGGTACAGCATTCCCATTTTCTTTATTTGGATTTTCTAGATATGATTTTGTACAATCTGTTTGTTTCTGAGTTGACCCAAACATGAGACATATTCCTGTCGAAAACCACGTAGATTGATTTTTTTTGCTGCACATTTACCAGCACCTACAAACCTAAAAATAATTATAACAAACCGGTGGTATCTTCTTTCTAAGAATAGACTCGAGAGATGTTCTATAGTGGATTTGAAAACTTTCATCTTAGTTTTCCTAAAGATTTTACAAACGGAATTTGAATTCCAATTTGTATTAGCAAAGGTCTATGTTGACTTCTTGGAAAATCGTTTAATACCATACGTGTTGATTGTAATGAAACCATGTCACGATCCATTGATACTAAACACAGGTCCGGGCTGTAATCGTTTTGCCGCCCGACCGGAGTAAAATGTTTTGGTTGTCTTTTGATAGTATACTAAATGTAATGTTTTGAAATTCGCATCCATGCTTGTAACGTTATTTCGCATTGATATCGTTGTCTTTGTAACCCCATAATGTGCTGTGACAATTAAAGTCACCAAACATATTCACATGGATGAGGAAAACGACATTAAAAGTTTCTGTCCAAAGTATTGGAGGAGGTTTGTAAATATTTACTACGTGTAAATCTGCTATTTTAGTAGATAAAGGTGAAATTTCAAAAAATTATACTTTTTTGTGCTATTTTCGTTTTGAATATTTTTTTGATCGTATGAATCGCTATTCACAAAAAGTCTAGTAATTGAAAACCTTTTACTATACCTGTATTGAGTATACTTGTCTCCTCTGAACAGTGTGTTTTCTGTAAAAGTAAAAATCGACCCTATTCCTGAAACAAAGATTAGACAAGAAATCTGATTTGTCCTTACTCAACCCCCTCAACACCAATTTAGTAGAATATTTGCTTGTGTGCCCTATATTAGTATGCGGATTGTGTTTTGTAGAACATTGTGTTTTACATTTTTTCCTAATTATTCGGGAGGGTCTTGATGACCAGGTCCGGAAACTAAAGTGGGATTCTCAAGAACAACATGTTTTTCATGCTGAGCATGGAGTACTGTAAGGTGTACTGTATTTCTTATATTTTTTGGTATTAAAAACGCCTAAAAACACACTAATGAAAAAGCTTCTAAACAAAAAATTAACGTACGTTTTGATCGTTTCAATTGATACGGTAACAAATCATATCGATTCATCAATTGCTTGTTATGCCAATTTTATTAGATAGTTGTAAATCATGTCAAATTATTGAGGCAAATCTAATCATTTTGTGAAATTAAATTAATCTTAATTATTTGGAATTAGGTAGAACTAGCAATTTATTAACAACTGTTACTTATACTTATTATAATTACTGATTTATGCAGTAGTTACTTTTTAGGGTCGGTTAAGTTTAAAAATTACAATCTAAATTTTTATGCATTATTTAATAAAAATAATCAATGTAATTTAACATTTCTAAATGCAATAGGTTAATAAATCAACAAACGAGTTAGTTCCTTGTAAGGTTTAAAATGTTCTCACTCTGGATTGATGATGTAAATCTCAACTTCTGTTTTCTTTCTAAGCACTGGCGTATTTATGCTTGTATGATATTTTAATTGAAACGTGTAATAAGTAACAACTTTAGTACATGGTTGCAACTGAAATGAGATTTTTATTTTGTTCCCTCGTCACTAACTAAAGTATAAATTGTTTGCAATGGTATTATTTACTCTTTTTCAATTAAATAAGCATTTTTCAGAACACATTAGATATAATATTCTAGAGTATTATCTCGTTTGATACGTTTCGCTTTACTTAGTCATTCACATCATGAGGACAATTACTGAAATGGGTAGTCAAATGCTACGTCGTTAAAAATGGAGAAGCAGATTTCAATTATTGCATTATATTATAAACAATTTGAAGTACAAGCTTTATTATATACAATCTGTGGATACATAATACCCTAACACAAACAAATAAAGTTTCCTTCCTTTATTATGCGGTCATGATTCCCGACGTATCTTTCTGAAAAGTTGCATCCACCTTGTTAGAAAAAGTATAAGGATTGGTACCCATGGGCATTGCTGATGATCGGACGGGAACTATAGGACTCTTTTTTCTTTTTCTTATTTTATTTCTTACAAACTTTGTTCATATAACGTAATGAAGGGTATCTGATTATTCTTATTGTTTTCTAATAATCGAAATATTATTACAGAATTTAGTATACACTCAAGAAATGTTGTAAATTACTCCAGGAGGTATTGATTAGGCGTTTTGATGAACACTTCAATACTCTTGTAAAACGAAAATAGGAAGATGACAAAGTACATTTTACAAAGAAGAGGTAATTCGTCTACAAATTATTGAACTCGTAGTATATGAGGGCTCATCAGACTTTGTTTGCTCGGGTGCGGTAAATACAGACGCTTGGTTCAATTCCCACGCTCACTAAAGGACAATAACGATAACGACAATGACGCTCAAGTGAATTGAATGATTTGACATGTCACTTTCAATGATTTATAACGTGCACTATAATTAGGTAAATACAATTATTCGGAACTAAAATCAATAAACTCTTTAAAGTTTTATATTTACTCGCAGATAGTTTTTATTTTGTCTTATATGAAAAGTTTGTGAAATTTATATCATCGTTAAGTTACTGGGATATCGTTCAATATTTACCAAATAAAAGTTAAAAATATTTAAGAATTTATTTTTAAAATTTTTCTTGTACTCCATTCGACAACCACAATTGTACAATCACATCAAGTAGCTGGAAACTAACAATTTTATGAGCCATGCTTAGCTATGAAGTTACCAGTTTTATTGTCTATTATGTAATTAACAATTACATGTGACCAATTCAAAAAAAATTACCTAATTTTAAAGCGGCAAAGGAGAGAACATAAAATTTCTGTTTGCTCCTGACGGAAAAGGGTATATGCAACAAACAATTCAACATAAAACAAAATTTGAAAAAGAAAGTACAAACAATTTAAGCTTTTGTTTTATTAGGATTTGGAATTCCATAATTACAATAATCTTTTACGACAAAAACAGGCACATGTTATTGAATTTCACGTTTAAAATTTGTAAAATACTTAAATAATTATATTTGGACTGACATGATAATTTAGATTTTTTCGGTGCAAACAGTAATTACTTGTCCAAACCTCAGCGTTTTGTTTCTGTTTCTGTCCAGCAAACTTTCCCCCCCAATATGCTGTTATTGCTTAACAAAAGATGTTTTGAAATTGAAAAATCAAATAGTCTGAAAGTATTTGAGAAAAACTGATAATTTTTCAATTCGTGTTACGTTGATTCACCAAAGAAGTCAAAAAAATGCCGAAAAAATGAAACAAAAAGTCTTTGGGCATCTATCATTACTTTTATTTTTAAATAAAAATGTCGAAATGTCAGATTTTGAGTTTGTAGAGGAAAAAGGTGCAAAAAAATAAAATTTCTTTGTAAAAATTAATTTGAGATACCCTGAATAACTTTTTATTCGTATCTATACATTACATTATATTTCATTATAAACTTGTATAGTGTGCTGACGAAACCGTGTGAAATTGTGGATTGGTTGATCTTGGCGAACCATTTGCTTGAAAGTTTACAAAAATCACCAAACGTAATCATGATCCACCTTATAGTAATATTGATTAAATATCTGTAGATATAATAAAGATAAATAACAGCATAAATAATAACAGTACTGTCATATCATGCTGACGTGTAAAAGGATTAAGTCCAAGCGCTTGTTTCACGATAAAGAAATGACAAACAAAATAATGAAAAACAGATAATTAGAAACAGAGGGTATAAAATAATATTTAACTTTTAGATGTCTTTAAGGGTGGAATTCATAGAAATATCATACTTAATTTACTCTAACCTAACTAAACGGTATTTAAAATAAAAAATCAGTTTAATGAGTTAATAAAATGTTCCTTAGGAAGTAAATTGATTTTCATTACCTTTGTTTTAGAAAATTAGTGACTAACTGGATGAGTGTGAGTTTCAAATTAGAAACCTCTCTGAATTCCACCCTAAATCAATTATCACGGAGTATTAATCCTTGAGGACATTTTATTGATTACTGTAGAAAGTAAAAAAAAATACTACGGAAATTGTTTTGTTTGTAATCGCAAAATTTTTTACTAACAAAGAAATGTTTATTATACCCGATGCCATGTAGTCGAGGTATAAAATGTCAACATTTTGAATATCTCTACACCATCATATTTCCGAGATTAAACTAAATTGAAATATTCTAGAGGATCTACAAAATTAGAGAATCGATATTTAAGAAACTGGTTATTACTCTTATACTAACCCAAAAAGCATAAAAATAGAAGAGTAAGTAGCATATATTAAGAGTAAATTTTTAAATAATATTATTTCCATCATTTCAAGTATCCATTTTATGTAATTAAATACGTAAATCCTTGAGATTAATAATACGGAATTCATTTGTAAACGTCCACCATTGATAACCAAAAGTAGGGTGTATATACACATATATACACCCAAATGGGTGACAGTTCCTCAAAGCAATTGTAGGCGGAGATTCTTTCACCGGCAGATGGGTAAGCGTTCCTCAAGGCAATTGTAGGCGGAGGTTCTTTAACCGGCAAGTGGTTGACAGTTCCTCAAAGCAATTGTAGGCGGAGGTTTTTTCGTACGCGTTGCAGGAGGCAATTGTATATGCATTGTACGTGTTATCCTTGGTGGTCTTAATAGGCGTAACGTATGCATCATACTGACCTGTATCATTCACCTGTACTGCATTCTATAGACATTGTATAAATTTTAAACTAGACGATAATAATAATTGTTAAAAAAATTCTGATGTTTACAATTAATTGCTGTCTGAAAGTATTCATTTTTTGACCTGTGTTGTTTGGTATATACATCGTTGTAAGAATTTTGACCCTTAAATACCGTCTCAAGGTTATTATAGTATTGTATAAGAGGATGGGTTTGAAGTAGGAATTCAGTATTGATTCTGGTTTAGTCGTCTGTTAAACGTCAGTATAAACGAAACAATAATCATCATTAAATTTAACGAGTAAGTAAGATTTATTTGTGGAAACGTATGTTTATAGTAACTTTGTATATATAGTGACAAGCAGAGTTCAAGGTCAATATAAATCATCTTCGAAGCGAAGTATGAGCGGAAAGGGTGAAAAAATTAATGCCGAACAAAACTAAAATCAAAATGGTACCTAAAAGTTCGATGACAGAAGCGACATGTTTAAATTTAAATAATCATTCATCAAGTTTAAATATAAATAACCCTATTACAATGTTAAAAAAATGGAAGATGCCGTTCAAGACACCATTAATTTGCTGCCTTCTGTCGAATGGGACAATATGTTAGGAAATAACGACCAAATACCGTATACGGCGCAAGATTGTGGGATAAATAGTGTAAGTGATAATGTTTTGACAAAACACACCCACACCATCGTTTAATAAAATTGAAAACAATATAAAAGGGTGTAACGCTCGGTTGTATGCGGAATGTATGTATCCGTTAAACAAAAGTCATAGCAAATGGATCAAAGTGGGATTGAGCGGAGAACTGCAATTCGACCCGTCGTTAAATTTATGGGTAAGGGACAATGTCTTACTTTAACAGAAAACGAATGGAAAACGCTGATTTGTTATAAAGCCGTTATAACAAATAGCTTTGCGGGAAACGGTAGTACTCCATCCTATCTCGAAGTTTGCGGTATCAAAATAACAACCGAATGGATGGATAAAGTTCGGAAGGTTTTGAGGATGCAGAGAGGTGAAGAATCTATTTATTTAGCGTACGATTTAGTCCACCAACTATGGAAATTGGGAGATTTAATAACAAATCGTATAGATTTATTAACAAAATTAGATTACGTACGTTTCTATAATAGTGCAATCGAAGCGGTAGCAACTATGAACGGAGAAGTTAAGCAAAATATGTTGTCAATTTTAGATAAAACTGGATTATCGGAATACACTTGTATTACCAAAGAATTAATAATGTTTGCTATTGATAAGATATTGTTAGATATGGATTTGCGCGAATTCGTTAGAGTGTAAATGTAAACATTATAATTAATTTAAACGGTGGGTAGTGGGAGTAATAATAGTAGTGGGGTAATAGTTGAGTATATAAGAGTGAAGTAATGGTTTTAAATCATCAGTCGGAGGAGTTCAAAACAAAAAATGGAAGCAAGTTTTTATTACGTGTTCAACCGCATTCTATTAATACCTGACGAGATGGCACTCGACGTCTGGAGATGGGCAACCTACGTATCGGCGATTTAACATACGAATTTTATCTGGGCCCCTTTCATCCTCTAACATTGATGTTTGAAGCTTATTTGGTAGACGGTTTCACCGGGCAACGCTTTCAATACGACGACGGCACTTTTACGATACACGGCGTATACGTACTCGACAAAAGAGTGCCGGAGTTAGATAAGTTGCGAAGACGGCTAGAAGAAGACTCCGACGATATCTTCGACGTCGATACCGTTTACCTAGGAAACCTCTAAGATAACATATCTGACGTTTCTTGGGAAACAGGCCAAGATATCGACTTGTTCGAGGAGCAGTCGGAGGATGGAGTGTTAGAAAATGATCGGCGTGAAGACGACGAAAAATAGCATTGTGATCTAGATGATAATTTGTAAATTGTAAATAGTCGCTTATGATGTAAATAGTTTATTTTTAATTTGTAATATTTAACTTGTATTTTTGTTTATAAATAGGTATATAAATGTCGTTAAATTAGTATAATCTTTTCATTTTGTAGAGAGTTATAGTGACAAACACGCGTATAAAAAACTATAGTTACGCATGAAAACTGTATTAACAAACGACGATCGTTAAAGCAAAACAGCAGTAGGAAGCCGATTATCGGGCGTGGAATAATAAACAAGTTAATCAACAAGTTACCAATAGAATTGCACATACCTGGTTATAATTATTGCGGTCCCGGAACGAAATGAAAATAAAAACCAGTACAGGTATGAGCCTACGTAAACGCCGCGTTAAGATGAGACGCACGAAGAAAGCGTCGACACGTCGGGATGGTTCATTAACTTTTGCCAAAGCCGTTAGAATAGCTCGAAAAGCCGTTTCACGTTCCGGCATTAAAGATTTGCTGTGAAACGTTAAATCGGCTTACGGTACGTTGAAGAAACATCGTTTGAGTATCAAAGCGCCACGTTCTCGTGTAATACGTTTACCAAAAAGGCGGATTTTACCATTGATACCTTTGTTTGCTACTTTGGGTTCATTAGGTTCATTGGGAGGTAGGGCTGCCGCAATCGCAAAATCCGTAAACGACGCAAAAAACTTTAAAGAAAAATTGGAAGAAAATAAACGTCATAATCGTGCAATGGAGGCGCAAACAGTGGGAAGCGGATTTACCTAAAACTATATAAAAACGGATGCGGATTATATAAAGACGGATATTCAAAAACGTTTTTTGCGCGTAAATACGGAATTTTAAAGTTTCGAGGAGTACTTATGCGAAACGATCTTCCAAGTAAAATTAACAAAAACGAGTGCGGAATTATTAATTTAGATAACGCCGACGGACCGGCCACATTGGGTAGCATATAAAAATAAGAGCACAAGATAACATATTTCGATAGTTTTGGAGATTTAACACCACCCATAGAAATCGTACGATATTTTCGATCTAGAGAAACAAACGTTAAAATAAATTACAATCATGAAAGATATCAAAAAATTAAAGACGTAAACTGTGGGCAGTTGTTTTTATAATTTGTATTAAGTAATAATAAATACGTGGAAATCCGAACGAAAATCTTCAGTGTGTAACTGCAATTAGAAACAGAACTAACGTGCGATTTTAATCCGCCTTTATATCTGGAGGAATATCGCAATTACGAATTAACTTTATTAAATTTCGAAATTTTTAATTCGATACCGAACGTCGATAAAAGTAATAACTTGTTTTCGTACCTATGGGCAATAAACAAAGTGACGCAATTGCCTGTTTCAAAAGACGAGTTAACATTAGAAAATGCAAATGATTTAATTAAATTTAAAAGTGGAATAATCGAAGTGGAAACTGGTCTTACGACATAGAAAATTTATGTAAATATATTGAAAAACAAACTCAGCGAGCAAACAAATAAATTTGGTACAATCAAATTCCAAGGAAATAATAATACGCAAAAGGTGTCAATATTAAATAATTGTACCGTAGATTTTGATTTAGATAATAGCATCGGTTCTTTATTGGGTTTTAACAGACGTACGTTTGCAACCTTATGAGGTTTATCATTCGGATAAAATCATAAATAGTATAAATCGTATTAACGCATTACAAATATATTGTAACTTAATCAACGGATCTTATTATAACGGAGAACCCGTACACGTATTATATCATTTTTTTCAAACGTTCCAGCCGGATTTAAGATAATTGAATCGCCACAACAACCGATTTATTTACCCATGTTTACAAAAATTATCAGTAATTTGACGATACAATTGTTAGATCAAAATATACTAAGTGGCATAGAAAGAAGAACACCCAGTAATAATAAATTTATTTAAACGTTTGGAACTAAGTAAAAATTTCGAAGTGATAAAGCTCTGTCCGGAAATTTTGACTTGATGCAGGTATCGCAAATGCTGGAGTTGCCTGGTTACCTCATCGACTCCCGTTTCCAGTTGCTGGCGCTAATAATCCTGGTGTTTCTGCTACTGGTTTTCATCCTTCAGCATTTACTTCTGCTCTCGTTTCTGCTACTACTTTTGGTCCATCGACATCTACTTCTGGTCACGCTTCTATTTCTTCTACTTCCGTTCTTACAACTTAGTGCTTTTGACACTTTTTAAATATTGCAATTCCAACTGGTTTTCAACGGGAATTGCTTGATACAACTAACGATATAATTAACCATTTTGATTGCCAACTTAATAATCAATTAACAATCTTGCGCACCAGTTTAAAGCAGATTACGTCATTGGCTAACAGTCTTCGCCACACTAATGGTTTAAGCTTTGTTAGTGGTGACGTTTGATGCTTTAAGCAATGCATTCGCCATCAACTAACCAAAATTGAAAAATTATTAATCAAATAAATCTTTCTTAACGGCTACTTAGGGTTATAAGTGACGGCGTTAAATAACGGGGATGATGAGAATCGGCATGATTTAGAGGATGCGGCTATCGTTGAGGTATGAAGTTGGTGGTCTTTATGTGTTGTCGTTTCTGTTATTATTATGTTACGGTTTAATGGTTATAGAACAAATTAAGGATCATCAACTTTATTTTATTATAGATTACATCAAAGGTGATGATCGGACACTCGACATTGACAGCTCGTTCCATTGAGGGTGCTGCAGTGTAACAAGTTGAGGTATGAAGTTGTTGGTTTTGTACAATAATTTTATTGCCTTGTTGGGGTTACAGATCGACGGTAAAAGCTACAACACCTTCTTGTCTACAGGCAGGCTATATTGTAGATGATGTATCGACCCTATAGATTATACTTGATACTTTCATCTTCTTTCGTGAAACAGCTGTTGGAAACGAACATGGTTGTTGGAAACGATGTTGACGATGTTCAAAATTGTAATACAAATTTTTGGAGATTGAAATTATTATAAATTTTGGTAGCTAATAGCGACTTCCATGATCAAAAGGCCACACTGTCTCGTCAACGTCGATAAGACTTTTAAAAACTGTTTTTGAAAACCTTGTTCAACGTCATCTCCGTCAAACTTGGTTGTTGAAAGGCTATTGTTGACAATCAAAATTATATTATAAATTTTGATAATCGCCAATAGAGACTTCCTTGATCAAAGCTGCCACACCGTCTTGTCAACGCCGATAAGACTTTTAAAAAACTTTTTGAAACTTTGTCCAACGTCATCTTCTCTTAAACTTGGTTGTTGGAACGCTGTTGGCGACAATTAAAATTATATTATAAATTTTGATAGTCACCGATTGCTACTTCCATGATCAAACCTGCCACTAAGCTCTCACCAGTGCCGCCATAAATTGCACAATGTTTACCTCTTTACGTCATACATTGTACCAATAGCTATAAATTACGACAATCGACAATCAAAACTACCACACCGTTTTGTCTACGTAGGGTAGACTATTATATTGTAGATATTTTTTTATATTTACGTGTATGCTATATTGTAGATATTTTTGAATAGTTTAAATAAATGTATTTCGAGCGCATATGACTTTTACGGACTTATTACTCTTCCTACTAATATATAAAATTTTTGTGCCATTTCACGTGGTGTAGAGGAAAAATTTAAAATTTGAACCCACCTACATTTTACAATTTGAAGAAAATGAAATTTGTATGTCAACTGTTATCGTTACCGATTAAAAACTTTGTTGAAAGTGCCGAGAATAAATTTACTCGGCATAGTGCGCTATTTGGGGGTGTACGTAAGAGCATTAATATTGGACCTTCCGGTTGTGGAAAAACAAACTTTATGCTATGTCTTTTGCTTTCGCCCAACGGATTGCGTTTTTTAAATTTGTATGTTTGTTCAAATTCTTTGTATCAAAACGAAACACGATTTTCTTAGACGTTTAATTGAAACCGTAAATGAATGCAATTATTCCAGAAAGCTGTAAATATCGAGGCGTTTACACCGCCTTCGAACATTTCGGAATATTCTGTTGTCGTGTTCGATGACATATGTTGCACGGTCACAACGTGATAAAGGAGTATTTTCTTACGGTAGACATAAAAACATTGATTGTTTTTATTTGTGTCAAAGTTATAGTGCTGTACCTAAGCAATTAGTACGCGTCAATTGCAACTTATTAATTTTTGTTTAAGCAAAGATTTAACAGATTTAAAACACATTTACGACGATCACATCGCAAACGACATGACGTTGGCGAGTTTAAAAAGCTTTGTAACCTTTGTTGGAAGGCTTCTATGACATGGTGGTGATAGATCTCAATTGTTCGAAAACGACGGTCGATATCGAAAAGGTTTAGATACGTTTATACGTTATTAAAATTTTTAAATTTACGTCGGCAATAATTCATTGTTCAGTATCTTTCGCGCTTTCGATACAACAAGTACCTAGTTATTGGTCGCGTTAAATATGAATAAAAAACTCGCCGAAGACTTGATAAACGCTCGCGAAACTTTGCGACAAAAATTCGGACATTAAAGGAAGACATCGAAAAAAGCAAATTACATTTTGACGCTCATACGCTCCTATTACCGAACCACTTAGCAGATAGCGAAAAAAACTTGATGTTGTCGTACCTTCGACGTTAAAGTAGAACCTATAAGTATAAAAGTAAATGACAACGACGACGAAATACAAACCGACGATTATTACACTTCTTATAAAGTTAATTACGATCCTCAAAAGCAGATATCCGCCAGCAAAGTGATATAAATACGTTACCATTATTAAACCTATCTTAAACGGAAAGAAACTTAACGTATATTGAGCAAAACGTTGGAAAAGCGGTGGTGGATTAGAATCACGACTAAGACCACAAGAAAAATCAACGTTTAAACAAGTTTTATCTAACGTCGCCGGCACGGATTATCGATATTGGGACGATCCCAACGAATTGGTAAAAGACTTTGACTATTAGTTGCTTCTAAAACCGCCGGTCATACGGGTAACGATAATGTTATCATTGCAATTTTGAGAAATTGCGTGAAGTCGGAATTGTTAAATAAGTTATCGTTTACTATTAAACTCGTTTTTTATATTATAAATACTTTGTTTCAAAAATATTTGCTCAATTTGATTTAGTTGCTGTCGTAGTCGGCATGCCTCTAAATAAATTTTCTAATTAAGTAAACGGAAAAATGATTATAGATAAATTTGGGAACGACGTTCACAGTAACTTCATTTAAAACGCTTAAATAAAGATGTTATAGAAAATATGTTGACATACATATTCGAAAACAGGAAGATGATATACAACAAACTATAAACTGACATGTTACAATGTTAAAAACGATTTTTAAAATTTTAAACAGGAAGTTTAAGAAAACCTTGAAGGCATCGTACAAATTTTATTAGACAAGAAGAATAACGTTCCTAAAACCTGCAAACGGATAACGGGAAGGAATTTTATAATTCGGATTTTCAAAATTAATAAAGCAATACGGAATTAATCATTATAGTACATTTTCAAATGTAAAATCCGCAATCGTCGAACGTTTCAATAGAACTTAAAAGGATTAATGTGGAAGGAATTTAGTATGCAAGGTGATTACCGCTGGTTAGCGTTGTTACCTAAATTGGTCCGAAAATACAATACGCTTTTGCTCTAGTTCCTAAAAAACAACGCAATCACGTTTTTCGGCGTATTCATCTTTCATTTTCCCAACATCGGTGTTCCGCTAGGAATGTCATGAATATTATCGATATGATAATTAGATGTATCAAATCTATCTATGTCGTTTTTATATCTTCGTCACACGTTTTCGATTTTATTTCTAAAATCAACGAATGGTATCCGTATACAGCAATTCGACATTATTGTAGTATTTACGCTTTGTTCGTATTAAAATCTATATATTATTTCATCCAATTCGACTGTTTAAATTGTAACGCTCTATGAACGTGTAAAAGTTTTAAACCGTGGTCAAAACATTGCTTTAGATTAACGTAATGTATTATATATTTCTTTTTGTCGTATAAATTTGGAACTAACTTCTTAAATTTTCCATTGGGAGGAAACAATTTTCTTCGGGACAAAACGATAAACAATTATGGTATTCGTGCAGTTCTTTCGGATACTAAAAATCTACTTCAAATACGTATCCCACGTCTGATTCTTCATCGAGATCGCAAATCGATAACTGTTGAATTTCGGCGTCCGTTAACCATCGAAATTCTCCGTAGGCAATTTACGTCGCATGGAGTGGCTATATAAATTCGTAGCATCCAAATAAAGAATGTAAGATGACGGTTTCGACTCGTTATAATAGGAAGTAAATTTATTGTTCGCCTTAGCCAAACGTTTCGAACACATGCCGCCGCGTATACCGCTTTTAAAAAAATGCACCATATTGATATCGGTCAACAAATCGAGTTTTACGTCGGACATCTTTAATAAAACGTCCCAACCAAGTCCGGGCGCCGTAAAATAATGACACGGATCTAATTTATAATATTCAATGCATATGGTGCGAAAATTTTCAAAAATATCCGACAACTATAATACGTCCGACTTTAAATATACATTGCTGTAATCACCTAAAATATTACACTGAAAAACGTTCCACACTCGCAGGGCTCTCGCGTAATTTTCTTCCCGAAACGTGTACATCGTTTAAAACATCGTAAAGGTCTATGCGATCAGGTAACTTCGTAACGTCAAGTTTCTCAAAAGAATCCACAAAAGAATAAGGGAAAATCCCTTTTTGGCGGATCAATTCAAATTTTACATCGTCCGGGTAGTATTTTCTAATTTCTGAACATTTGTCATTTTGTAAATACAATCCGAGTTTTTCCAATGACGACGCCATAAATCTAAACGAATCGACGAATCACAACTTTATAAATTGTTTATAGCTTTTTTCTTTGGAATCGGTCAAAACATCTACCAACACTTTTTTTGAAAACGAAATGTATTTTTCTTTATTTTGAACAATCACGTCTACTTCTTCCTTATTCAAAGCGATTTTTTTTACGAACATGTGACAGTCGTAATTAGATAGGTTGTGAAAAAACATCGGTATAAATTTAGGAACTTTATATTTTAAATTGCACACCGAATGCGCGAGACCGCGATATAAACCGGTCATATGATCGTGGTCGTACACTTTATCATTTAATTTCCATAAATTTTGTACATATGTGACAATAATTAGCGTTACGAAAAGATTCTTCTTGAAAATCTGCTAAAGGAATCATATCTTTTACGTCACTTATATATAAATTTGTACAACGTCATTTTCTAACGTATTCATAAATGTTTGAGCGGCGTTTTCTACGAAACATTTTTAGTTTTGACAAACCATCGAACGGAAGTTTCAATTGTTTTTCAACATTTTCAAACTCTAACAAGTTTTCTCTCACCTCTCTTTTCATCGCGACAGTTGAGATATATCCAGATATGCTGTTCAAAAATACATACATTCACTTTCACTTTGCTGCAATTGTCATTTTGATGTCGAATGAGATCTGTTTCGATCGAAAAATGTACTAAACATCTTTCACATATATATTTTTTATGTTCGTTACGAGACTTTTCGATGAAATCAAACGAGATAAGTTTTTGATCCAACAATAATGACTATTTTCCGAATCGTCGGTCACCAGCAGCAAATTTTTTGTAAAACGCTATTAAAGTTACTACTTACGCCGTACACATTTACAGATATGTTATTTAAACGTTCAAACGTCGGTACATCACTTAATTGTACTGGAAATTTTATATTTGAAAAATTGAATCCGACAGTTCGATAATCGGGATACGACGAAGTTCTTTGAGATAATCCTTTCGGTTCGTAAAAGCAGACGTTATGGCCCACGCAAAACAAGCGTTATCAAAATTGTGAATGTTAATAACCGCATGTTTTGTTTTAATAGCATACGGTAAATCTATATAACTCGATGCACTTATTGGATTATATTTATTCACATTAATTTCAATATATATAATATTTACTAAAGACCATCCAGAATCTCTTTCTTGAAATTCCGACATTTTTGTTTTATTTCTTCCAAAAATATTTCGTATATTTCATACAAGTCGGAGGCCATACTGATAATTTTATTTTTGGTATTAAACGATTTTATTTCACTATCCATTTTAGTCGACAAAAATACTCCGAAACATTCCAAATTTACTTTAATCGATTTGTGCAAATCAATGATGCTTTGTACAAGAGCTAAAACTTTTTCCCGAATATCATGCCCAAACTCGTTAATATCTACGTACTGTTTATTACCGCTATAACTCACTATTTTATTACCAAACGCTCCAGCAATTTTTTCGATTCCGTCATCTATTATAACGAACGCGTTTTCTTATGTGCGTTACTTCGCAAATGTGCAGAGTAACACACTCTCAAAATATATACGTTACACATTTCACAAAATACGTCACTTGAAGAGCAACCTTCATTGTCGGCACGACGTTTCTTAACGATGCACGATGACATTTGATGTCTTTAAATTATCGCGTCGGGTAAACGTTTTTGCACAGTTTTCACATTCCATCCTTAACGACTTAATGTTCAACTTACGACTGAACTAGAAACAATACTAAACTCCTGTTTCAAACCCTCCCTCTTATATAGTACAACGACAACCTTGAGACGGTATTTAAGGGTCAAAATTCTTACAACGATGTATATACCAAACAACACAGGTCAATAAAATGAATACTTTCAGGCAGTAATTAATTGTAAACATCAGAATTCTTTTAACGATTATTATCGTCTGGTTTAAAATTTATACGATGTCTATAGAATGCAATACACTTCAATGACACAGGTCAATGAAATGCATACGTTAATAAAAACAACTTCCAGACAGTAATAAATTTTAGGCATCAGAATTCTTTTAACGATTATTATCGTCTGATTGAAAATTTATACGATGTCTATAGAATGCAGTACAGGTAAATGATACAGGTCAGTATGATGCATACGTTACGCCTGTTAAGACCACCAAGGATAACACGTACAATGCATATACAATTGCCTCCTGCAACGCGTACAAAGAACCTCTGCCTACAATTGCTTTGAGGAACTGTCAACCATTTGCCGGTTAAAGAACCTCCGCCTACAATTGCCTTGAGGAACGCTTACCCATCTGCCGGTGAAGAAAACCTCCGCCTACAATTGCTTTGAGGAACTGTCACCCATTTGCCGGTTAAGGAACCTCCTCCTTGACAATAGAGGAGGTTTTTTAACCGTCAAATATACCCTACTCCCAAAGTTACAATTAAAATTGTAGTTTGGAAATAAAAGATGCGTAGAAAAAGTATAATCAGCCTCGGGTTTAGCTTCAATCAAAGTTCAGTTCAGTCCACAGTTCGAAATAAAATAAATATATTGTATCATAATTACTGGTTCTTTAGTATAATTATTTACACACTGTGATAATATAAAAATACAAATGAAAGGTAATTCTGGCCCGGTGGAATATGGCGTTTATGAAGAGTAGGTCGGTGTTCACACGTTTTTTTTTTGGTCTCCCTTTTGGAGTTCATTCAGTCAATGTCGGTGGCGCGGGTTTGTTTTCAGCGGACGGGGCTATCAAATTACTAAAAGAGTGTTAGTAAAATTATGTCAGCAGTAGCAGTCGTGGTTTTGTTGGTTTTTAAGACCTCGCCTAATATTGTAAGTTAGAATAACTCCTGGGCGGTTTATCTCCTTAAGGGTTTATGTACGGGGTTTGTAGATGCGGCTTTATAAGTGACGGAAACCCTAGTGCCACCGAGTTAATCAGCTGTACTAGAGGGGTTCGGTGGTAAATATGTGATAGCTGTAAGAGAGAACAGATTAATAACGACGGTTTTATAGGTGGTTAATACGGTTTTGCCACTACCCGTGCTAAATGCTAATCAGCAGTGGAGGTGGATTTTGAAAACACGGTTAGTGAAAACCACTAAGACCTATGTCTGAACAAGACAAAATTTAATCACTTGATTCAGAGCAGTATCGCAGTAATTGAAGTGAAAAGAATGAGTACAGTATATAGTACAGTACTGATTTAGTGCCGTTATTCGGACAGGATTTGGCGGATGGTGCTAAAGAGTTTGGTAGACAAATGCTGAAGGAATTCTCTAAGAATTTTATTTATTTTTCTTTTATTTATTTAATTCTAAGCTAGTTAACAGTTGCCCATTAACAAACTAGACCAAACACAGATTTACTATAAAATAAGATACGAATAAATATTCTGCTAATTAATACAATTACTATTACAATTAAATTCAACTAAATATAGAGATTTTATTTGCCTGGGAGAAGAAAAAATGTCGTATATATGCGTACTTATTGTAATTTTCAAACATTACATAAATAGGTGAATTTTTTAAAACATTAGTATGGGGTGTTGCTAGATAAAAAGTGGGACACCTTCTTGACTGATAATCTTGGTACTAAGAACTGTAGTTTTGATAATAGAAAAGGACAATCAATGTTGTTAGATAAAATTCTCTTTAGAAGTGTTATTGTAAAATACTCTCTTCTTACAGCAAGGCTATCAAAAAAGTGTCTTTGCAATAACCTATCGTGACATGTGCTTGTAGGTGGATATATTTTATCAATTTTAAAGCTAAGTAATTTTAAAAACGTCTTTGAACAGATTCTATCATGCTAATGTGAATGTTATATTAAGGACTCCATACTATAGAAGCGTATTCAAGCTTAGAACGAACTAGTGCAGTAAATAGCTTTTCAAGAAAAATTATGATTGTAAAATCCCTAGAAGACCTTGCAATATAGCCATAAATCTGATTTGCTTGCGATACAATGTGATTAATATGAGGTGCAAAGAGAGTTTAGAATCAAAAATCACCCCAAGATCTGTAACAATCTTAGGTCTGTTGAGTACGGTTGAACCAATTTTATAATCAAACTGAATACATTCTGGCTTTAAAGAGAATGACATAACATTACATTTAGCAGGGTTTAAATCTGAATTTATTATTTCTACACCAATCTATAATACGGTTCAAATTGTTCTGTAAAGAATAACAATCTCCACCATTTGATATCGCCTGAAACAGCTTCATATCATCAGCATATAGCAGTACACCAACGTCTACTTCAGCTATAATGTCGTTTATAAATATGTTATATAGCAAAGAAGCTAAGTTCAAGCCTTGAGGCACACCAGACGTAGCTATATATTCACAAGATTTATGACCATTGCAAACAACATATTGCGTTTGATTGGTTAAGTAAGAATGTAATAAATCTATTAAAGATTGAGAAAGACCAAACTTAGATAATTTATTAAAGAGTACATGGTGATCAAGTTTATCGAACGCCTTTGAAAAGTCAGTATAGATAATCTGTTTGAATACGATTATCAAGATTCGCTGCTATGGTCTGGGTTATTTCCAAAAGATTGGTTACACTAGAACGTTACAGCCGTTTTGCTGAGTCATTAATTGATTACTCACTGCGTAGTACAAAGTATTCTGTAAAAGCGTCTCAAAAACTTTTGCAAAATTACATATAATTGCAATCGGTCTGAAGTTGGAGATATCCGACCTGTTACCCGTTTTGTACACAGGACATACTTTTAAGGTTTTCCAGATAGTGGGAAATTTACTTGTCCTCAAACACATATTAATCAAAGTTGTCAAAGGGGACACAAGTACAACGGCACAATCTTTGATAAGAAATAATGGTATATCATCAGGTCCAGCAGTCATTTTAGATTGCATTTTTTTTACTTAATTTAATTTTGAAGAAGTTCTAACAGAAATCTGACCAAAGTCGGAATTCTCAAAGAATTTTGAAGGAATTCTGTTTTCTTGTCCTTGGCTTCCACTTATAAAGGGAACCTATCACCAACGGAAGAGTGGGCAATTTTAAACAGTCCTGTCAGGCAATCGTAATAAAAAAAATTTCAAATCGACCAATAGCATCAAAATTACACTGACTATTTGCCAGTTGCTAATTACAGCGACTATTTTTTTTTACGTTGTTTTATTGGATCTTTGTTTAAATAAATGCATAAAAAAGTTAGAATTGATTTGGTTGTTAAGGTAACGCAGTCATTTGTTTCAATATAAATAACAAAAATTCTAGTATTTTCGCCATTTAGAATTTTGCTTTTAAGATTTACTCTAACATAAGGTAAGTGAATTGGTATGAATTCTAAAAAATTTTACAATTAGTCATCTTACAGAAACCAACATGAGCACGAGATTTGGTCAAAGCTTTTAATTGTTTAATAAAGATACTTACATACTTGTTTAACATTTTGTAACATAGTTTAAAAGATAATCACGCCAAATTACATTTGTGGTTATAATCTTTATTGGTAATTTTGACTAGATTACCACTTATCTTTGTTGCTATTAGGAAATCCCACTCGTGGACTTGCAACCAAGATTCGCAATTCTAGTCAAAATTACCAAAAATTTATCACCATTTATGTAATTACTGTTGATAATTTATTATTAACTGTTATTAACAGAATTGCATAAGCAGATATTTTATTAACAGAATCGTAATTTTCTCATTTATTAGGTATTACGTATAAACGGATGCTCAAATAAAAACTGGGTAAACTGGGATTTTGTGACATTTGGTAATTTTTTTTAACAAAGTAGTCAGCTGAAATAAAGTTTAGGTTAGAATTCAAAAGCATTCATTTCCGTCACTTTGGGTTATATTTAGGTCATCTTTCCTTTGTGCACACTGTAAAAATAATTAGATCAATTTAATTCTACGGCTTGTCCAGCCCAGTTTTTATTTAAACACTCACTATTTTTGCATTTTTGTTTACTTGGGTGCTTTATATTAAAGAATAATTACCCACAACTCTTGCAACACGTCCTTTTCGTCTCATTTTATTTAATGAACAAAATCTGTAACCATCTGGTGATAAGTTTGTTACCACTTCCCACTTATTAAATAATCATTTACATCATTAAATAGAAGAAATGCAGCTCTACACATAAATCCGCAAACACACTGCGACAGTTTAAATAACGAGTTTACTAATTCATTCTTAATTTCGATAACGATCAAATAATTATTGAAATAACCTTAAATAAATATGATAGATTATATCTTCCTTCTAGTTTTGATTTTCTTTATTTAAAGTTTCCAAGTAGTTAGCAACTCCTGTACCCTTTGTTGTAGTGGAAGGTTTTGTAAAGGAAAATTAACACCAGTTCTGGAGTTGTGGCGACGTTTCGCGCTCTTGTTGCGGGTGCTTCTTGAGCCAGTGCCAGATCAGAAGGTTATTTTGTTACATCAGTTGTTATTTTTTGTTTAATGAAAGACGTTTTAAGCACAAGTTAATTTTTTTTTTTTTTTGGTAAGTAATTGAGAATTTTATTACTAATTATAGTTGCAAACATTAATTTTGTAAGCATAATTCTGCGAAACGTTACTACAACTCTAGAACTGGTGTTAATTTTGTGTTTACAAAACTTTCTACTACAACAAAGGGTACAGCAGTTGTTAACTACGGCAAACTTAAAGAAAAACCAAATAAATACTTTAAGGACTCGCTTCCAGTGAATAAATCGGCGGCAGCTTCGAGATCGGAGGGAGCGTGACGGTGATGTGTTTCGGAAATGTTGCAACATTCAAAGATATAAGAAACAAATCACAACAAATCTGCTTGATAACCAAAAACTGGAAAGACGTGGCATAATTTCTTTTCAGTAAACGGCAGAAACTGGTTTGTCGTAACGGTAAAATTCTTTTTGAAAAAACCATTCACTGAATGGATAACTGAATTCTTAGTACGACAGCCTTTATAAAACGGCATTATGGAAAAACAGGGTCACAAAACTTAAACCTCTAAAAACGACGAAGACTGGATGTTTTGGACCGAAGAAATTCTTATAATCCGCATTTGCAAAAGAACGAAAAATACCTTTAACTAATTCTTCTAAACTCGAAATTGTTATCTAACCTCTCGCTACATATTGAAGTGAGTTCGGCAACAACTTATTACTAACCGCCCCCCTATAGAAATTTACAAGGTATTTTGATTTAAATACTTAAAACAACTTCTACACTACAAAACTCCATTACAAACTTTCAATGACTCCATGGCTAAAAATCACAGCAAAAATGTAAGAAGCTTCAAAGAACACCTTTCACAAAGAAAGGAGAAGAAGCACACTATCTACTATAATTGGAAATGGCAGCGATAATTGAAATAAAGATAAAGATAAGAACAGGTAACCTCCTGAAAACTAAGACTTTCAGTTTATTACCATTGATCATATCTTCATATAGTCAAATCTGCACCAGTTTTATCAAAGTTTAAAAGTGCTAATAAAATTTTCTTCAATTACGTTGGTTAATCACATACATACTACAAGATATAGCTATTGCATTCAGCAAAAAACAGGAAAGATAGAGCAAGAAAATTATTGCACTTAACATACTTGTAAAATTCATAAAAGCAATTTTGGGTCTGCAACTTTAAACATTGTGCAGGCTCATAAAAGAGAAATCACAATTCTATATGGAAAGAAAGACGGTTGTTTAAACACTATGTTAAAAATATATGAGCGTCATGCCGCAATGTATTCAACATTGAAATAATCTTACTTTTACCAATAAAGAACTCAGACCCTAATGCAGTAACGCACCATAACAACTCATAACATAACATTACTCTGTAAGTTAAACCAGTTTCAAATAAAAAGAAAACGTTTAATTTAAAATTCAGTACATACATATCAATATTTAGCTTTCAGATATTCTTCATTTAAGAATATTTTCAATTATATGTCTTATACAATAATGGTAATTTTGTTTCGACATTCAAATTTTTGAAAGAAAACTATTTGAAGATCTGCGTGTTACAGAAAATTATATCAAAAAAAAAGTTTAAATGGCTTGTTTTCATTTAAATATCAAAGGAAAAAATAGAAAACTAAATGTTATGTTCAATAATACAAAGTTAAACCATAATTTTAACTCAGTTTCTCTGGGAATAACTTTAGATACGTTTTCAATTTACAACGAACATTTAAAAAAAGTTAAACAAAAAATAATGTCATTCAAAAATTAAATGGAACAACTTGGGGAGCAGATGCAAAGACACTTCGTACAGTTGCATTGGCGTTATATTGTTCTACAGCAGAATATTGCGGCTCTGTCAGGATGAATAGTTATCAATGTTATTTAATTAAAAATAGATGTTGTAACGGTTGAGGTTTACAAATAAACGACGGGTCTAGATGAAACAAAAAAAATTAATAAAGGGAAATACGGATCAATGTAGCGTATTAGGTTGGTAAAAAAATGTTAGCATAACAGCAGCTTCCCGGCGTCGTTGTAGAGTGGGGGTCCTTAAGGAGATCGATTAAATTAAACCGCTGTCCTAACAAGGCGTCACCTGCTGGGTAAGAGAGAGAAATAAAACTGACCAACAGGAGATCAAAAGGTTTTACTTAATCTTAAATACACTAGATCGAGCAAATTAAAACAATAATTAATCATAAAAGAAAGACAGACAATTTAAAATTTCTATAGTAATAGGAAAGTGAGAAAGAAAGAGACTGTTCGGATGTCGTTACGTAATTTAGCAGTAGTCTCGATTAAATAATAAGCAATCTATACGAATAACGCACCGGATTTACAGTTAAGCTTTAGCAACACAAATCGTAGTGTTAACGTTCCAAATGAGAATTATCTGATAAGAACACTCGGTGTACATATATCATTTACACACGGTTATTTATCTGGTCGAACATGCAACGACACTGACGCTTAAACTAATTTATCTAACGGGGTAAGTACCTTTTGCAAACCCAAGAGGCCTTTAAACTTTACGACAACCGTTAAAATTGAAGCGCACAAGCCCGTATTGAGCTGATTATAATTCCTAGGTTATTGAGTGTACCACCGAATAAGGTTTTACTTAAAAATAAAGATCAAAGCCGTTTTATGTCGTATGTACATGAGCTTTACACGCATTAGCAATTAATAAAATACTTAAACACTAAGACTTAGATGTTTAGTTTGCGACGAAATCGACAGCTCCTTAGTTGCGTAAATACAAGTTTCTCTTTGGGAAAGGTGCTCAAAGAGAACTGAAAACCGTTAGGCTCCATCGTTTAAGCCATAAAGCATAGCCACCCTTTATCTGGTAGACGTGGTACCCACTTATAGCCTGCAGTTGTCTGATGTCTCTTAACGTGGCGTGGTACTTAGTGAAAAAGGAAAGTTTTAATCGGCCACTGTCGTATTTACATGAGCTTCACACGCATTAGCAATACTTAAACACTAAAACTTAGCTGTATTAGATGAACAAAGCCCCGTGAGTAGGATGTTCAGTTCGCGACGAGATCGACAGCTCCTTAGCTGCGTAAACACAAGCTTCTTCTTGGAAAAAATGCTCAAAGAAAACTGGAAGCCGTTAGGCTTTTTGTTTAAGACATAAAGCATAGCCAGTCTTTATCTGGTAGACGTGGTACCTACTGATAGCTTGCAACGGTCTGATATCCTTAACCGTGGCGTGGTACTTAGTCAAAAAGGAAAGTTTTAATCGGCCACTGTCGTATGTACATGTTCCCCTAGCAAGAAGATAAGCTCAAAGCAACTAGTAGCGACAAAGCGAAATCTTGTATTCAAAATGAAAAATAAACAAAAAACTAGGGACGGCTACGGACGGTCACTGACAAGGTCAAAATATCCAAAAATCGCTGAATAGCGGTTGATGATTCTTCAAGACAAACTACAAGTCACGAAAGGAACAGAAGCATCAGTAAATAGGATTCTAGTGAGGAAAGTTGCCTAAACGGCGGAATACCTAGTTCAAGGCAGAAAGCCACCAGATCCATCAGATACAACAAGTCGAGAATCGAATCAAACTACAGAGAAAGAGAAGGATTTAACAAAGACACAGGAAACAAAATTTAGGCCAAAGCCAAGGATCAAAATGACCCTAAAGACCCAGGATGCATACCAACCCCAAAAACAACCCACCCTGAATAAAAAAGAATAATTTTTCAGATAAGTTTATTTTTTATTTTGAGTTGTTGTGTTTTTGTCTTTATCAAAACATGGGATCTGAATAAAGTTTTTAACTGGAACTTTTTGCTGGTTGCGACGGCTTAAGCATTGCGGACTTAGTTGTCGAGACGCGCAACCATGATCTATATAAGATCTCTGACAAACCGGCATTTGACTCCTGTAGTAGTGGTAGTTCCCGAATCTACGGACCCCACTCGATTGCACGACGAAGCTCGGCCTCAGTAGTCGGTAGACAGGGTTCCTGTATCACGTTCGCGTGAGCCTGACGAACGAGCCTTTGACTCCTGGAGTATGAGGGAAGCCCCCGGAAGATGCCGGACCCATTCGACTACGGTTAATGCTCTCGGTCACAGTAGCCAGGTCACTGGGTCGGTGGTTGTAATTATAATTAAACCACGCTTAAAGTCTTAGGATAAGGGTTTGCAAGTACCCGTTCATTTTCATCTTTGTCCCCGGTTTGCGTGCAAGTCGGGGGTTATTGATGGCTCGATTCTGGAAAAGCCCGGGGCTCCTTGACGGCTCATTTACGTTTATCACATAGGTGATCGGCTGTCAACCATACGCGTGAGGTCTTGTCTTAGATGGGCGCTCTGCTTTGCCGGATGTGTCTGTGTATTGGGCCCGGAAGCAGCCCTCTGTAGCTGAAGCATCTCTGCGTTCTTGATTTGCCAACTAGCAAAAGGGTAATTGTACTAGCGCTAGGGAGATAGTTTCCTGTCGGCTGGCCCGGTACAGGTCGGACTTATTCCCAGATATGGCTAATGTACTGTCCGATCCGAGACTTGCCGAAACTACGGGTTGTCGACAACCAAGCCGGGGTTGTCATCCTAGCTGCTGACCCTTGTCGATCAAGGTTGGATTTGTAGTGACTGTGGTATGGCGTCTTAGAGAAAGTTTGTACTTGGAAGCCTGGTCAGGCTGCTCTGCGGCGCTGAAGCTCGCCCGGGCGACAACCAACATGCGCAACCGCTTGCGGTCCAAGTGCATAGGGGCAGAAAAGCGCGGAGCACTATAATTTTAAACTGGGAGAAGCAGAAAAGCGGAACTTGGGAAGAAATAACATAAAAATTAACAAATGAAAAAAATTAACACAAACAGCACAAATTGTAAAACTAATGCAAAACTTTTACAGAGTATTATATGACACCATAAGGCAAAACTGAAGTAGAAAAAAATGTACCTTCAAAATAAGACATAATTAATAAAAAAAGCTCTAAGCAATATGGCAAAAAAATCACCAGTCAAAAACAAAATATCTACAGAAAAGCTTAAAACCGCAGAATACCAATATGGAACCTACTAAGAAAATAATAACAAGTGCATAAGTTTACAATGTAATACCAGAAAACTGGAATATTATTAAGATGATATTATTATTTAAGAAAGGAAATAAAAGTAAAATATGTAATTACAATACAGGTCAATAGCCTCTTGTCAGTGATGTATAAACTCTTCACCACGACAATAACAGAACGACTAACAAACAAACTAGATACAATAAACATCATTCAAGTTATCTTAATATGACTTTGATTTTGTAAGTTTTGTTTTAGCACTGCAGGTTCTTCATTCTCCTCCTTTAGTTTCGTTTCTTAACAGAAGTCAAAAGTATTAACAATTATGCCACATGCTCCTACAGTTCACTATAATAAATTAAACCGTACGATAAAATATTTGTATACTTTTAATTTATAAAATCTTTTGTTTAAGCTTTCATAAAGCATAGCCACTTTATCTGGTATACGTGGTACCTACTGATAGCTTGCAACGGTCTGATATCTTTAACCGTGGCGTGGTACTTAGTCGAAAAGGAAAGTTTTAATCGGCCACTGTCGTATGTACATGTTCCCCTAGCAAGAAGATAAGCTCAAAGCAACTAGTAGCGACAAAGCAAAATCTTGTATTCAAAATGAAATAAACAAAAAACTAGAGACGGCTACGGACGGTCACTGACAAGGTTAAATTTATCCAAAATCGCTGAATAGCGGTTGATGATTCTTCAAGACAAACTACAAGTCAAGAAAGGAACAGAACCATCAGTGAATAGGATTCTAGTGAGGGAAGCCGCCCAAACGGCGGAATACCTAGTTCAAGGTAGAAAGCCACCAGATCCATCAGATACAACAAGTCGAGAATCGAATCAAACTACAGAGAAAGAGAAGGATTTAACAAAGACACAGGAAACAAAATTTAGGCCAAAGCCAAGGATCAAAATGACTCTAAAAACCCAGATGCATACCAACCCCAAAAACAACCCACCCTGAATAAAAAAAGAACCCAAACTAGAGAAAAAAAAGAACAAACGGGAACCAACACAAACTAAAGATAAATAAGGACAGATACGCAACACAAAATTAACTTAACTTGATATTCTAGTCAACGGAGAAAGTGACTATCCTTATGTCTAAATGCCCAACCAAAATATTAAGGGTGTGACAACCGTAGTTGTCCAACCCACCGAGTCAAGTGAACAATCCGGCAAGTAATATAAGTCAGCCAAAAAAACTAAAATAATAAATCGTCCCAGCAGGATACAAAACAAATTGGTCGGAATGATACTCTCCAATAATATTTTCCAAACCCAAACAAAAAAATTTACCAACAGAGAAATCTCTTTCCAGTCCTTAAGACTACCAGGTGTAGGCTCTACCAGAAAATAAAAATTAACTAAAAGTATCTGGAGGTATACCAAGAAAAATGGATGCTGAACAATAGTCGACATCACGTCGTATTTCTAATAGGGAAAGAAACTATTCAGTCACTACACATCTCTGAGTGTTCTACTGGCCCAGGTGATTTTGGTAACATTACATCAAAATCTCAATATTTAAAACAAAATTATAAACAAAAGTAAGTCAATATAAGCGAGCAAAAAGAAACCACGAGGACAGTTACAATTTTCGTCTTTTCCTACGCTTCGGGTACGACAAGGAAATGTCGGCATCATCAGAGTGACTACCAACGGGAGTCTTATCCTCCGCAGAATTTATATACGCAGGTTTAAGATCTTTGGCATGCTATACGCCAATCGCATTACGCGAGACGTCTTCCAACTCATACGTCCACGGAGACGCCACAGTTTTTAAAAGAATGGCCTAATGTATTTTGGAGTTAATTTGGCGTTAAACAAATTTGGTGCTGAAGACAAAACGAAATTACGTTTCCACACTCTATCTCCTAACTTATACTGAGTATGACGTTTGCGTAGATTATATAGCACTGCTGCTGTTGATTTTGTGCTTTTGTTAGCTTGCCAAGGATAAATTGACTTATCACTTTATATATATTTATATTATATTTACTGTTCTCTGTCCTGATTATCTGTTTTTTCATTGTTTTGTTTGCTATTTCTTTACCCTACTATTTTTTTAGACAAATGAACGCCTATGCAAGGCACTGGAAATAGTATATTAAGAACTTTCAGATGACTACAGTATTTCGAAAGTACGAGTTGCTAAATGACTTCTGAAACAAATTCTTTATACTATTTGTTTCTATTTTGGGGCTTTCAGATTGATTTTAAAATAATATTTTGCGAGTTTTTAAATTTAGTTAATTTTGAAGTATAATGGTTAGGGAGGCAATATTTTTATTAAACTTTTATTTTAAATGCTAGTTTAAGTTTAATTGGTACATTTATCATTAGATTAATTTAAAAAAATGGGTGGAAATAAAAATAAATAGATAAATAAATCTACTGAACATTGATTACGATTTAAATTACCACACGTCGAACGTAACAACTCTGAGGTTTAATATCAAATCAGTGTTACCACCGTTCGGAATAAAAATTGTTCAATTTCTATAAAAGAACTCAATTTTCTATAAAGAACTTATTTGGGTGCTTTTATAGCTCTGTAAGCGACCCAAAATAGAAAAATAGTATATATTATTTCAAGTCATACTTAACTAATAGGCAGCAAGTTGTCGCATAATGGTTTTAAATCAACCGCATTTGTGCAATCGTGTGGCGTTCCTCAAGGTTCTAACTCGGGGCCGCTTTTGTTTTTAGTAACATTAACGACATCTCTAACTGCATCAATAATAGCGAGTTTCTTTTATACGCTGATGATATAAAACTTTATAGAAGCATAGATACCACTCAGGACTGCAGATTATTGCAGAGTGATTTGACTAATATATCTGCATGGTGCGTAAATAATAGATTGGAACTTAATATTTCTAAATGTAATGTAATGTCTTTCTCAAAATGTTATAATGTACTGCAATTTCCTATAAAATCAATGATATAACATTAGATAACTTGGAATCAGTGAAAGATCTAGGTATCATATTTGATCACAAACTTAACATCAATGCACATATTAATTCTATCGTTCCGAATATCTTTAAAATGTCTTGGGTTTCTAATACGTAATACACGGCAGTTTACTAGTATCATTACGCTTAGGAGTTTATACTTTTCGTTAGTACGTTCTCGTTTTGAGTACTGCTCTTCTGTTTGGTCTCCTGTCTTTAATTGTCAATCTTCTCATCTTGAAAGTGTGCAGAGACGTTTTGCAAAATATTTGTATTTAAAGGTGCACTCCATTTATCCACCTCGTGGAATCGATCAAAGTTTTTTAAATAGCCAGTTCAGTCTTGATACACTCGTTGCCAGAAGAAATAGATCTGACTTAATGTTTATTGATAGACTGGTCATGAATTTAATTGACAGTTCATATTTATTATCATGCATACAATGGCATCTACCTACAGTGTATACCAGAAACAAACCCACCTTTCACCTTAATACTATTAGAACAAACGTTGGTGCTAATGCGCCTATAAACAGGATGATGCGAAATTTCAACAAAATTGTTAACGATTTTGATTTATTCTTTTTATCATTTCATGAATTTATTAACGCAATTGGTCAAACAAGGGTTAACTAGTAGTTTTGTAATTTTTTATTCAATTCTTTTTATTTTGACAATTTTATTCTTTCACATTTTTATTTTATTATTGTTTTTGTTCTAGTATTATTCTTGACATTGTTAACCATTAGCATTATTTTATTACTATTAATTTTTCAATACAACGATTATGTCTTGTGTTGTTGTTGATATAATACATTTGTAGGTACTATTATTATTATTTATTTGTTTTATGATACATTTCTAATTTGTCCTGTAATTGGGGATTAATTTTCCTGTTGGGCAATAAAGGATTATTATTATTATTATTATTATTATTATTATTATTATTATTATTATTATTATTATTATTATTATTATTATTATTATTATTACTATTAACAACTTAGTTTCAGATGACGCATTTTATAAGACGACTACAGTTTTTCGAAAGTACGACTTGCTAAAATGCCTTCTGAAACGAATTCTTTATACTATATTTTTCTATTTTGGGCTTTTCAGATTGATTTTAAAATAAAATTTCGCGAGTTTTTAAATTTAGGGAATTTTGAAGTGTAATTGCTAAGGTGGCAATATTTTCATTAAACTTTTGTTTAAATGCTAGTTTAAGTTTAATTAGTGCATTTATCATATGTTTCATTAAAAAATGGGTGAAATAAAAATAAGTAGATAACAAATCTACTGAACATTAATTATGATTTAATTTAATGCACACCGAATGTAATGACAGCTTGGACGTTATCAGTGTTACCACCGTTCGAAATAAAAAATTGTTCTATTTCTATAAAGAATCAAATTTCTATAAAAGAACTCATTTGAGTGCTTTTATAGCTCTGTAAGCGACTTTAAAATAGAAAAAAAAAAATGTATTTTGGAAACGGTGTAAGAATTAATGGACAATGGGTTTATTCTACTGTGAAAGGCGTTTCAAGAATTACAAGAAACCTTTTCGAACTGATCGGTCACTTTGATCAATTCTAATAGACCAGTGCATTATCTTTAGATTAATTTTAAAGCATTTTACATTAGTTGCATTAAAATGTTCCTTTAAATTGAAGTTGTTTCTTCCGAATTTTACGATTAATAATTCAGATGACTTGAATAGTTCAATAGTACTTTAGTAAGTCCAACACATCCAGTTTTATGCATTTAGAGTAGACGTACGTAAATTTTTTTCATGGTACACTTTGATGAAAATTTTTTGAATCACGGGTTGTATATCTTTCGCTTATTTTTGAACCAACGTTGTTACACTTATATTAAATGTCTCGTTTTATAATTTCATTTTTAAAATCAAATTCATGTGTATTAATAAAAAAACGCAATTGTGTGAATGAAAGCTCGTTTTGAAATATTTTATACGACAAACTTTCTGAAATATTTAGCAATATATAAATTTATAGTTGTAAGAACTTTTTATACATAAAATTTGATTTGTTTCATACATAAATTGGTGTAGGTGTTAATTGAACTTTTACACGTAATTCCTGATTCCATTGGAGAACTGAATTAAAATAAAAAACGTACAAATATAAAAAAAAATTTGCTTTAGAGGAGCGTTAATTTTTCTAACCTCAAACGGCTGTTGAACACTTCAGGTTTTATTAGTTGTTCTGATTATATTTTTACGTTACTTTTAGAGTGCCATTAAGTTCAACGCAACAATAATATAAAACCGTACTTCTGTCGTGGATAAACCGTAAATTATGAGAAAAAAATTATTGCATCTATAAATCTACTTTTTATCATTCGTTACCTTATTATATCTCATTAATTTTTAACTCTGTTCTTTTGCTGTGCGTGACATAAAAGTGCGATTTTAAATTAAAGCGTAAGAATAAATGTAATGGTGAGTGTTTTCACTAAAATTTAAATATTTCCAGTTTATTTTACTAATAACATTGAGCTTTCCAAGCGCCCATTCAAATAAAAACTACGAAATATTTATGGTATTAAATAAAGTTATGACTTCTTTTCCTTAGGTCGGTATTGGACATGGAATCGCCATAATAATAATCAAATGGGCGTTATCCATAACCATTCAAACAAAATCTATGCTAGTTTACATATCAAGCTATTTGTGGAACTACTACGACTTCTATCTGCCAAACCAACAAATTCTAAATTTTTACGTTTTCATGACGTTTTTATGCGATATCAGCATTTACTTACTAAATGAAAAGTTATGTCCTCTATTTCAAAGAAAAATATAACTTAAACCCTAATATTTTGAACATAAAACATTTAAATGTAACAGAAAGTTCTTAAATTGACGACAACATTTAAATGTCGGTTAGAGAAGAATCAAAGCAACTTATTTTCGACAAACTTGACAACATAAATAAAACGCAGAAACATTCCCCAGGTATTCAACGAAAATTCCTCACATGTTTACAATCGTTCTAAAACGCTAAAGTTTTTGCAGATAGAAGACAGTTTTAGCTGCATATTCTAGTAGGAAGACATTGTGGAAAATTGAAAAACCCTAGGAAACGTAGAAGGGATTCAAGTTTTAACTCTTATATTCATCTTGTTTACATTTTACCACAGAGGCACAATATTAGTTTCAAACTTACATACACTCTGGACTTCAAAACTAAGTATTATTATTGTTTGATATGCCTCTAGTTTGCATGTTAATGTTTTAAATGTTAAAAGTTGATATTAGAAACGAAAGTAGGTTAATTTTTCCATATTCAGAAACTAACAGTTATGTTTTCTATTCCTTAAATGCTAATTTTGTTTACCCAACATGTTATGGATTTTTATATGTGTCCTTATCTTAAGTTTTATGTTCTTTACTTATCTAATTTAAATAATCATAATAAAAATTTAACGATTACCATCACACTTTACCGCTATAGAATTGTTTCAAAAATAAAATAATCGCAACAGAAATAATTTTCAAAGTTTAATTTGCCGTCATTACATTAACGAATCTTTTCTTGTAGCGATGAAAGAGAAAACTGTTAAACGTTAAAAAGCTAAATATAATTATTATGAATAAAATTTAGAAATTCCTTGCAATAAATTATTTACTTAATTTAAAACTCAAAATCAACATGATTGTAAATATGGTTCACGAAAATAAAATTATTTATTTAATAACAGAATAAGATTAATGAATTTAGTTTTATTCCTTTAATTTAAGAGTGTCGTTTACCTATACAAAAAGAACACATTTAGACCTTTGCTGTTTTAAGCCTCAAATAGTATATTATGATTTATATCATAAAAGCATTTTGGCCCACGCACGTGTTTAGGTCACGACAAACGCAGTCTAAGACAAATGTATAAAACTGAAAACCGAGCTAATTTAAAAACTCAGCGTCAGCCAAGAACAAAAACTAAGCAATTGCTGGAGCGAGAAAAACGCGGAGACCGCAGGCTCTCCCAGTTCTTGAAGCACCTCCATCACCTAGTTGGAATAACAGTACTAGAAACGTCCAGCAGATTACCAAGAAACATACAAGCAATCTTGGCAACATAAATCGCAACAAGCCTTCCAGACGTAGCAGAACTAGCTGACGCATTTGTAAATACAAAGGAAATCTTGACAGCAGTACAAGCATTTAGCACCACGGGCAATGTACTCAACAAACCAATTAACGAAGTAGCACATATAAAATCGCAACTCCAAAAAGACCACCAACACGCAAGAGAGACAATAAGCAGAGAAACGGCACGGGCAGTCGCTGATAACAGCCAGCACACGCGCAGCCTCTTCGTCATGGACCTGAAGTAAAAAGTCGAGTTCCTAGTAGACTTCGACACTATGTGTGTATCTACCCCGAAAGCTTTTGAAAGACAAACGGCAACAGCAAATAAACCTGGACCTCGAATTTTAATTTAGAAGAAGTTTTTCCTGAAGATTTGTCGTGGCAGATACAAGCAAACCATCATAAGGCATACTTCTTGTTACATTATGGATTACTGGTAGATATGCAACAACAAAAGCTGCACGACTTAATAATAAACCTCACGCCAAAAGGGTCAACATCTACTGACCCACCCAAAGGATCAGTACAGTTCGTAACAACCAGAAATACTACAAACTGCTCAGCAAATTTCCAACAATTAGAAAACCAACAGAAAAATTAACGCATCCATGCCATACCACCAAACGCCATATACACACAACAGAAGACCCACCGGTGGCAAGCAAACCCAGGAGGCGGGAGCCAGATAAGCTTAAGCTAGCTAAAGAAGAATTTAAGGTCATGACCCATCTAGACATTGCGTGACCGTCAAAAAGTATGTGGGTAGCGCTGGGGCCAAGGAAAATGCTAAAAGGATACCATGCGGCGACTACAGGCCCCTAAACGCACCGACACTCTCTGACAGGTACAGCGCGTACTACAAATAGAAAATTTTTGCCCAAACTAGGCAATAGTCTAGTAGGCGATAAGTCAAATAAGCGATGGTCTACTAGGGTAACATCAAGTAGGCGATGGTTTAATAAGCGATAAGTCAACTAGGCAAAGGTCTAGTAGGTGATAATCAACTAGACGATAAGTCTACAAAGCTATGATCCACAAGGCAAAGATTAACTATGTGATTTGTTTGCAATGTTTAGAAAATGTTTGTATTTACAAATATGATTTTTATTGTACAGAACTGCAGACCCGCTGTTAAATCAGGTTGACTCTGAGTTACACATCTTTTTGGCACGCCTAAACGTCGAACAACTGATCAACCACTTAACGGAAGTACTCGGCATAGCCAATGACTGTAAATGATTTTGAGATTTTGATTTTACGTGTTAAGAGCTTTTTAACCTTAAGTAGTGTTACAGTATTTGTAAACAGCATATGTAATGTAATCAGTATTAAAAACCTGACAGTCAGCTCTGTTAGTCGCAGAGGAGTCGTGGATGTACTTACTAGCTATTAGATCAAAGGTTTTCACACTGCAAAAGTAGAAGAACAAGAGGGTGCCACCTAGTAGATTGTGCAAGAAATATTCTGGGGTAACTAGAAGCTCAAAACTCAGAAACAACCCTAGACTAGTATAGATATATTTTTTTGTCAAACGACTAGACCATTACAACACATAAATTGCATAACATAGACAATAAATAAAGGTAAACAGATACACAATATAAATTATTTCATAAATAAAAGGAGTCGAACTATATGTTCTCGTAGGAAAGTATTCGAACTGCCAAAATAGTTAATATCCGCGACGGTATCTACGTCTCTGGTAGGGCCGCATAAATTTGTAATAAATCGATAAATGAACCCGATTTAATTGTGACATACGAGTATGTGTCACAGATACTGACGTTAACGTTACATAACAAAAAGCAATGACGACGAATTCCAAATAATAGAACAAAGCGCAATCAGAATACAACAAAATTTTTGAAAGATTTATCAAAATTACATCGATCAAATAACATAAATTTACGTCAAACTACAGGTACAAACACCGGTGCATACAAATTAATAAGATAAAACAAGCAATTGTTTCCAACTTATCTGTTTAGTAGATTACTGTTCTCCAACAATAACCCTGACAGGTTTGTTATTTCCATACGGACAAAGAATGAGAAGGTTACCGGGTTATCTTTAAGAAACTCCTTTTCGACAGATAAAGCAGCCAGTACAGGGAACAATTTTTAGAGATCAATTTTCAAAAAAATTAGTAGATCTATTGATAATTAACCATATTCCGCAATCTCGTAGATTAAATAATTATTTAGTAATCATGAACCAGTATCCTCCGTCTACACGTGGTGAACAAAATGGTAGCCAAAATGGAATCCACACAGATAGACATATAAGCAAAATACTACTTACGACGAATGAAAAGTGTCCCCAGCTTATCTCGTCGTTATTAACGGGAGTTCTTCATTGGATTAATTTACTAGCGATTAATTATTATTCTATCTGGATCCCTAAATTAGATGTTCAAAATTACGACATCCTCACACGCCACACTTTCAAGTAGAAAAAAACGAAGTTTGCAGCAATGTTAGCGAAGACACAAACACAAAATTGAAACAGTAGAGTTAATAGCAAATTAGTTTGATCTCCTGAATAAATAAAACCGTCACAAACTACTTTCCAATAAACAAAAAGCTCACAAGCACTGATAGAATAATGCGAGAACAGTATTTTCAAAAGAAAATAAAAGATTTGGAAACAAAGTCAAGATTTTGTAGGATAAGATGGTCACGAATAAAATCTTAAGAAAGCGGATTTAAACTGCCAATAAAAGTAAAAACAAAAAAAAAGGAAGCTAAAGAGAATTATAACAAAATAGGGTACTAGTACAACAGCCGCTTCAAAAAGCGGTTCGCTCCAAGAAGGCAGAAAAGTTAGCAGATCTACAGGTATAATCAAACAATGACAAAAAAAAAAAAACAAACACAGTGATAGATAAGAGTTTAAACAAAATACAGGAAAAGAAGTTTAAGCCGAATACAAGGATTAAAAGAACCCTAAAAGTCAAGTGGTTACCAACCCTAAAGCACACCCACCTGAATGTAACAAAAAAACAAAAAACCACTAAAGGTTTAGGGGAGCAATATGAATAGAGATAAGGCTAAGCCCAAAATAAAGGTTAGAATACACCCTAGGAAGATCATCAAGGTTGTGAGTTTCATAGACGACGTGAATGTCGCGAGCGAGTGACGCCAGGTATCACTCCCAGCAAGACCTTCTATTCCCACGCCATCCACAACGACCATTACTCTTCCTTCCTAAGATAACTTTCTCCCACCCAGAAAATGAGTTAACCCAAACGTTAAAAGACACCCTGTGCAGTTAAAAAGTGTGATTCTAAAAACCCGAGAACCCCCCCTTCCCCATAGCAACAACAGAAGAATCAAAGAAAATATCCCAAATTTTTGCCCAAAAATTCCAAAAGAAAGGACTGTTGTATCTTGACACAGTTTGTGGTTCTGCACTGTCTACGACCAACGATCTACTGACGGAGCTTTAACTTTACTCCCGGTCTGCACTTTCTCGTGTGCCTGGTAGTGAGCAAGTTTAGCTAAAACAGAAGACACCCCCTTCATTCCTATAACACCCGCCGGTCCCTAGCCAGTGTGGTACCCCTAGCAACAAAGAAAGACAGATAATAGAAAAAGACAAGGAAAAAGTTGAGATTTGTTATTTCTCCTCGTGAGAATAGAGAATAAACATCACGCACGAAAAACGAATCGAAACAACCACACAACACAAAGGTTGATTTGATGTTATAACCAACAGTAAAAGTGACCTTCTCTATGTCAAATGCCGAACCAACCACTCGAAAATGACCCGCAAACTACTTCTGATTTGTACTGAGTAGGCTAGAAAAAAAATATACAAAAAAATAATGGTAATACTACCAATAATAAAAATGTCGGTAAACATCCCAAAGAAAAACATAATTGCTGAAATTGTATCCTCCCAAAATATTTCACCACTAGAAAGTCAAACGAGCAAAATCACCACGCTACAAAAACTGCACTGGAATCTTAGCAGTAAAGTAAAAACATACTAAACAAAATAGCGATAAAAAGAATGTAAGTTACTAGAGAAACTGTTTAAACCTCACTCAGTATAGCTTGGGTCTTTTTGGCGCTTTTGGGTATGTCAAGGGAGATATTATATTCCTAGGATGCCCATCAATTGGAGCATCGGAATCGCCCAAATCGACCTATGTAGACTTTGTTACGCCATGAAAGTCCAAAATTAACAACACGACGAAACAAGTGTAGGTCTCACGAAATATCTCTTACTTACCTTTACGGAAGACTAAAGGTCCTTAATACGACTCACATTCGGGGTTGTCAGACACCCCCTAATGTTTTAAATATACAACAAATGCTCACTAAAGAATAGGGAAAAACGTAAACACTGGAAGGGCACGTTTCAAAAATAAGAAACGTGAATTACGACCGGTTTTCTATTAAAATTCAAAATATCAAACTATACAAAGATTACACCACGGTCGTGTATTATTTTAACATTAATAACGCATCCGCTTTTCCTAACAATAAACGGACAAAAAATCAACCTCGGTACTGGGCGCGATGAAATACAAACAAGATTACATAAAATACAAGAACTAACAAAAAATAGTTACAACCAAACTGAAACGATGGCTTAGATTAAATTAAAATATTTGAGCTTAGCAATGATTTGAGCTTCACGAACCCATCTCAGTTCGTTTGTTACAAACATCAACACAACAAAAAAATAGTAAATTAAAAAAGGTCCGCCAGAAGGTCCTATTTTAGTTGAATTTTCGCCTTCGCACACGAAGTCACTACAGACACGGCAGTTCTCCAAAATAACTATCAAGTTACTTAAAATTAATCTTCATCCAAAGAAGCGAAAGATCCATTTTGGGGTATACACCAAACTCTCAAAACTCTCAGGAACAAGTTATTTCTCCGATTTACTCGTTTAATGCCTAATTGAGATCACAGTTTTTGAGCAGATAATAATTAGTCCGCTATGGCGTTAGTTTCAACTTTTTCACTTTCTAATCGAACGAAAAATCTCTTGTTTCGCAAACTGAATTGTTCTTTGTTTTTATTAACCACGTACCTTTAATACTCGCATACGGCTAACTTTTGAAAAAGGTACGCGAACAATAACGCGCGTACTTTTAATTCTTGGCGGTTGTATAAATTTTAAACAACTTAATCCGTTGATTTTACGTGCTTATGTTACATGTTACCAGGCAACCAATCAGACTCATTTCGAGTTAGCTGCCTAATGACTATCTTAAAATACTAAAATATAAACGATGAAGTACATGATCCCCTTCCTAAACTAAACATGCTCAAAAAGTCCTTACAAACGAAAACCGTTGTTTCGTTCTCGGAAAATTAAACAATTGGTCATTCAGCATTTTCCGCATCTCGTGGATTAGATAATCAGTGTATTGTTCAGTTTTTTATCGTCAAAACAAAATATCCAATTTAGTTAATAAAGGCGACAAAATTCAAGCAGTCTTTCATGGAACAAACGACAAGTTTATTAATTTGATTCTACGAAAACCGCGATAAAACTATCGACTATACACTTCTTTGAAAGGTTAATTATGAGAAACGGAAGATAAGAAGTTTCACGACACTACAACTGATTTAAAATAATATCAACTGACAACACAAATTCAAAGATTACCGCCTAACTTAGTACGAAAACATACATGCCTTTTCAATGCCAAAGAGAAAACCGAAACTATAGTACATTCCACTCCAAACGAGCACTTCAATAAAGTCAAAATCATTTAAGCGTAAAAAAAACCGAAGTGGCAACTAAAGATCTTTGACATACCAGATAGCAAGAGATCAGTGAGTCGAATCTTCCAATCCATAAGTCCATAGAAGGACCACGGCTTTAACAAAACAAGGCCCGATAAACTTAAACGCGAGCTAAGCAAGCTTAAACAAATCAGCTGCAGAAAAAGAACAAAGTTTCGCTTCCGTACTCTATACAGTCCTAGGTTATACTTTATATCGCGTTTCAAAGATGATAAACGCGCTTTGTTGGTTTGGTATACGCGATGTTTAATTTTTTTGAGATAGAATGGCGTAGACCCCTCGTATAACTTTTTGGTTATAGTAGAATGGCGTTCACGAAGATCACTGTTTATTCTGTTTTACGAGATCACTGAAAAATTGCTTATCACAACATGCTCACGACCGAAAAAGCGTAATAAGGGTACAATCAATTTATTTATTTATTCGTATGGTACATTTTTTATTTTTTGTATTGTGATGCAAGTATTATGTATGGTGCCCCAGAAGATCAGTATAAACCTAAATCTGTGGTGATGAAACCGTGTGCAATAGTGAATTGGTTTGTCTAGACAAAGCAGAGTTTTGTACATTCTTTACTGCGAAATTGTACACCGTCATCGGTTATGAGGTTATGATGTTCAAAAGAATCTTAGTGATCTTCTTGGCAGTAGCGGAGCGTAGTGGGAAGAACAAAAAATTTAGTAAAACAATCGACTAGGACAAAAACATACGAGTTGCCTTTAGTCGAGCAAGGCAAAAAACTTAGAAAATGGCAAGAAAGGATCTGCCAAGGACGAGTAGGTTTAGCTTGCTTAAGGAACAAAATAGTCTGGAGAAACTCGTTGTTCGATCTTGTGCGCAGATCATATACGACAGTGGCAAACGTATACAATCACATCAAAACGTAGTTTAAGCCAATAATAACGTTGTAGTATTCGTTTAATAGTCTTGAAAACATCACAGTGTCGTATTGCTGAAGGCGTAACGCCCATTTAGCTAATCGACCAGAAGTATTTTGGAGACGGTTTAGCCACAGGAGGGAGTGGTGGTCAATGATCACAGTAAAATGCAATATTTCGATACAGGGACGATTTTTCAGTAACAAACAAAATGGTTAAAAACTCTTTCTCTGTCACTTAATAGTGACGTTCTGCTTTTTGTAAAAATTTACTGAAGTAACAGATAATCTTTTCACCGTCCTCACCACGCTGGCTTAGTACAGCACCAAGACCGAAATCGGAGGCATCGGTTTGTATGACATACTCTTAAAAGAAATCAGAATCCAAATAATAGGAGCAGATAATAAATGTTTTTGAGTTGATAAAAAATTGCTGGCATTCATTTCACCATATGAAAAGAAAGTTCTTTTTAGTGAGAGAAAGTAGCAAAATTACAAATAAAGCTGCGGTACCAACGAGCCATACCAATAAATCGTCCTATGAGTGTCACGTTCTTAGGAGTAGGGAACCTTTTCAGAATCTACTAAGAGTCCATCACCGACAATTTTTCAAAAGTAGAAGTAGCAATGATAATGTCATCCAAATAAACAAAGCAGATAGGTTTCAAGTTTGCACTCAAAACTCGATCAATCAGTCTTTGAAACGTAACCGGAGAGTTATGTAAGCTAAAAGATATCCGCTTACATTGAAAGAGACCTCGATATGGTTCAGTGAAAGTTGTAATTTCCTTGGAGTTTTCTGTAAGAGGAATCTGCCAATACGCCAAACGAATGTACAATGAAAAGAGAAAGCGAGCATCTCGAAGACGGTCAAGAATTGACGAGATATAAGGCAGTGGGTTTTGTTTTTTTGAGTGACGTCATTCATTATGCAAAATCTAAGCAAAAGCGATAGCTACCATCTTTTTTCCTCACCGACACGATAGGACTCTTAAAACGTTCTACAACACCCAACTCCAACATGGTGTCAAGTTTTTTGTTAGCAACCTCTTGCAGAACCGAAAATAATCCCATCCCTGGAATCAAAATAAAACAAAGTTTTTAAAAGATCTTCAAAATTACAACGATCAAGTAACAAAACGCATAAATTTAGGTAGTTAAATTTACGTCAAACTACAGGTACAAACGTGGGTTAACCAAAGAAAGGGCTGGATTCGAATCGCTGTGAATGAATGTGCTGGCGTAAAGTTGTTGAATATACTCAAAGCGTACGAAACTCCGCGTTTGCAGTAATGATGTGCCGCTCAGTTACATACCGCCGCCGTATAAATTGATGACCGATAAGCGTGATCCTTGCACCGTTGTACTGCCCGCGGGTTGGCGTCGCGGGTTGTCGAATTGGGATCGGCGACTTGACTCGACTCACTGGTTAAACCGGTGTCTAGTACAGACCCTAGACACTACAGTGGTGACCCTGATGTGATTAGAAGAAGACCAACATTCGAGGAGAAATTCCTCCGGCAATTGACCACTAACGACACATCCAAAACGTCTTACTCGTCAACGTTTATTCTCGTTCTTCATAATTGAACTATTTGCCATCAAACCCTGGTAAAACTCCAAGGCACGTAATAAATAATGGGTGTCTAGGTGTGTATGCTAGACGCCACACCGTTAATATAAGAAAAATACTACTTACTACGAATGAAAAGTGTCGCCAGCTTATCTCCTCGTGATTAACGGAAATTCCTAATTGGGTTAATCCACTAGTAATTAATTATTATTCTATCTGGTTTCCCAAATTGAATGTTCAAAATTACGACACCCTCGCGCGCCAGCTTTCAAGTAGAGAAAAAGGAAGATTATGGCAACGTTAGCGAAGACACAAACCCAAAAAGAAAGCAGTAGAGCCAATAGCAAATTCTAAAATTCTTAAGTCGGTATCAAACAGGATTTTTACCGATATGTATAAATGTAATCTTGGTTGCATACCCACACGGGAATTTTCTACTGAAAAAATATTTTGGTTCCGGAATAAATAAAACCGCCACAGTAGTTATTACAATTTCATTCTTTTTAAAAATTACACTTATAATAACAATCTTAAATGCAAACTTTCAAATAACTTAGTAGACTTACCGAGTACTTGACCATCGCCTAGTTGACTTATCGCTTAGTAGATTCTTCCGTAGTTGACTTATCGCCTACTAGACCATCACCTAGTTGACGTCGTCTAGTAGATCATCGCCTAGTTGTCGTGCACCGTTGTACATCGGTTTTGATTAGACAAGTGATTGCAAGCTTTTTCAAGATTTTACGTGCTACTTACTAGTAACACTTTATATTTTTACCAATCAGATTCAACCTCTAATATAAAAACTTATAATTCTGTGAAATAGTCTATTGTTAGAGTTTGTACAAAAGTAAACAATTACTTATGGTAGTAAGCGTAGAAAATACCATTTTCATTACTACACAGAGTGTACTTAGCATAAATCCTCATTACTTTTTACTATGTCAATAAAGTTTCTTGTAATATATTGAAATTATTGGTGACAGACTTTTTGTTAAACTGTCTAGTATATTTGTCGTTTCATACCGCCAGGGCTTCCCGCTTTTTCTTTAGAAACTTTTTTGAATTTTTTAGTGCTCTGATTTTGTTATCGACTACAAAATTATTATTATAGTATTTCAACATACCTCTTTTTAGCAATCAATCTTCAGATAATTCATCTACGGTCATTAAAAACTATTATACTTTTTGGACTTCAATCAATATAATAATGAAGTCAATACGATGAATAGAACTTTAGACTTAGTTTTTCTAATGTGATTTTCAAGTTGCTAAAGACTCTCTTGCAATGATTATTGAAGATAAATATCATCCAGCACTTTGTATTACTATTGATATACCAATATCTCAAGATTTACCATCACTGAGAACAAAAACGTATAATTTTGAAAGAACTGATTATACTACTCTATATGCCGCTTTACTTAGCATTGATTGGTTTTTATAGAGAATTGTTTAGACATGGATTATGCTTGTCCACAATTTTGAATCATTTTTGTGCTTGTTGGTTTGTACGTTTATAGGATATAATTCGTATCTATAGTGACAGTCACCAACCTACGCCATAATTCAACATGGCGCATACTGACAACAGCTTGCGTAACGAGCTTATAAAATTAACTAAAAATCAACTTGTTGAAATACTAATTAATCAAAACTGCCTGAAAATAGCACATTTAATGATAAAGTGCTTAATTTAATAATAAAATCAGTGGCAATGCAAACATTAGCGTTTTATTTAACAAGAGTATGTGTGAATCAAAATAGCCAGCAAATGTGAAACTCCAATCAAATATACAACATTACGCTAAAGAAAATGTAATATTAAATAGAAATGAAGATGATAAAACAAAAGGTACATTTCGCAGACCTAAACATCAAATAATTAAACCTAATTTGACAAACCTGCCTGATGATATGATAAGTGTATCAGGAACTGGGGACCTACTAATGGATAAACCTACAGCATGTAACTGCAAGTCTGACAATGTAGCACCTATGTCTACACCTGAAATGCATCCATACACTTCAGGCAAACTGGCAACAAAACTATTCAAAAACATCAACGTACGGTTAGTGAAAATGGTATCTTTGACAACAAGCAAAACGAAAACAGAAACAAAAATAAAACGTCGCTTATACGAGGTTCTGGACAAAAACTGATATTTTTCAAATATGGGCGTACCTCAAGAATCAGTTTTGGAGCCAATATTGTTTATTGTTTTTATAAATGACATTTTCTCGGTAGGTCGGGTAGAAAAATAATTTGTGCAGATGATTCAACTTTATTACGAGGTCCAATAATTTTGAAACTCTGACCAAAAGTGTTATTGAAGTTTAAGACTGGTTTGCTGATAATGGATTATGTATGAATGTTGATAAAACGCAAAACATGTTTTTACTTTAAAAGACTTTAACAGAAATGTAAGTCCTAAAAGTGTTAAATATCTCGGTCTCCATTTGGACGATATGTTATCATGGAATCATCATTGCTATGAATTAGAAAAAAATTGTCTAAATATATTTTTGTTTTAAGACGTCTGACTAAATCTGTTTTCTAATGGGGTATTAGTGATAGCATATTATTTATTTTATCAATGCCTTATTGGTTACGTAATTGTAGTATGGGGTAGGTCTAGTGGCTGGATGGATATTTTTTAAACTGCAACGCAAAGCAGTTAGAATTATATCTAATTTAAACTATAGAGCAGTTTGTAAAAATAATTTCCGCAATCTAAAAACCTGAACTGTCCCTAGCATATATATTTTAGAAACCTTACTTTGTATTAAAAAAATTTTTACTAATTATAATATTGGTAAGTATGATCATTTTACAAGAAGTAGAAACGACTTAAGACCACCTTCTATATTAAGTAATCCAAAAAAAAAATTTTCAATCAACTCCCTAGAAAGGTACGAAACATACCCTATAATTTATTTAAATCACAAATTGAAATGTTTCTATTAAATGAGTGTTTTCTTTTACGATACATTTCTAAATTACAATTTTAATAATGTTGTATATTACATTTCTTGAGTGAATTTTTGTATTTTCTATTATTTGTTTAATTAATACTTGTATGATGCGTTTGTTACTTGTACTAATTATATGTATGTATTTGTTATATGTATATAACCTTGACAACTGTAAGCACGCTGTGATAATAACAAAATAAATATCTTATCTTATAAGTATTATAATTATAAATGATTACCAATAATTTTGGTCATTTATTAATACTAAAAACGACAATTTAGGATTCCTGTGTTACAGTGATTGTCGGTGACTTGAATGCTAAAGTCGGTAAGGGGATTGTGGAGGACAATGTTGGTAATTTCGGACTGGGCATTAGAAACGAGAGAAGAGATCGATTAATACGTTTCTGCCAAGAACAACAACTTGTGATAACCAACACCTTTTCAAGCTCCCACCACGCAGACTTTATACCTGGAAATCTCCAGCAGACTCAGAAAGTAAAATCGTAAGGAATCAAATAGACTTCATCATGATACCAAGAAGATATAGAAACGCAATCAAATCAGCGAAAACGTATCCTGGAGCTGATGTTCACTCCGATCACACTCCATTGATATATAAATTTGATCTTAAACTTAAACGCCTTGAAAAAAAAAGACCTCAAAATACTGCTATAAACATTAGAAAGCTAAACAACCCTAACATCAGACAACAAATAAAGGAAACATTGAACAAGGACATCGAGAATTTAAAATTATCCACAGCCGACGAACTCTCTCAGTGGACCACAATTAGGAAAACTATTGAAGAAACCAGTACAACATTTTTGAAGCAGGACCGTACTAAAAAGAAGGAATGGATGACTGATGAAATACTTGATATGATAGAAGAGAGAAGAAACTACAAGAACAAGAATCCAACAAAATATCATGAAACTCATATCAAAATAAGAGCAAAAATTAAAGAAGCGAAAGAGCTTTGGTTGACGGAAAAGTGCAGTAAGATCGAGGAGTGTGAAAGGAGCTACGACTACCACAATCTGCATAAACGGGTAAGAGAATTAACAAATGGACGGACCAACAAAAGAACACCTACTAGCCTATTAGATCCAAATGGCAACCTAATATCTGATGATTCGAAACTAATTGAGATGTGGGAGACGTATGTGAAAGAACTTTTCGATGCTGAGCGAACAGACAATTGCACGGAACATGACGATATTTGCGGGCCCTCTATTATGAGATCTAAAGTAGAAAGAGCAATTTTATCCTTAAAAACGATAAGGCTCCAGGCCCCGACAACATTCACGGAGAAATCCTGAAACTTTTTATGCACAACCAATGACTATTTTCTTGACATCCTGACAAACATGTTTAACAATATCTATGACAGTGAAAAAACCCTGAAGACTGGATACAGTCAACTTTTGTGGCAATACCCAAAAAGTCTAGTCCAAAATATTGTAAAGATCACCGCTTAATAAGCCTCATTAGTCATATAACTAAAGTATTTACCAGGATCATCCATAACCGAATATATCACAAATGCGAAATGAACATCTCCGAATCACAGTTTGGTTTCCGCAATGCACTGGGCACCAGAGAAGCGATATTCAGCCTGCAGGTTCTCATTCAACGATGAGACATAAAAAGACGTCCATCTATGCTTTATTGATTTCTCAAAAGCGTTCAATAACGTCCAACACGACAGACTTTTAGAGGTGCTAAGGCAGACTGGCATCGATGGAAAGGATATCCGAATAATATCCAACCTCTACTGGAACCAAACTGCTAAAATAAAAGTTAATAACGCGTTCAGCAACAAAATTGCTATCAAAAAGGAGTAAGACAGGGCTGCATCCTATCACCTTTACTATTCAATATATACTCCGAACAGATCTTCAGAGAGGCTCTAGGCGAAGCATCGGAAGGAATCAAGATAAATGGTGTGACAATTAACAATGTCAGATATGCTGATTATACGGTGATCATCGCAAACGATAACGAGGAACTACAAAGACTCATGCAAAACATCCAAACAACAAGCAACAAATATGGACTCCCATTAAATGCGTCGAAAACTAAATGTATGTGTATAACAAGAAATATTCAAACACCAATCAACCTTAATGTAAACAACAAAACATTGAACAAGTAGAATCATACACATACCTTGGAACTACCGTGAATTCGAACTGGGACCAATCAAGAGAAATCCGTTCACGAATTGAAAACGCTCGAGTCACGTTTAATAAGATGAAAACCTTATTTATCAGTAAGAGTATATCCCTTAAACTAAAATTAAGATTAGTTAGATGCTATATTTTCTCTGTCTTATTCTACGGAGTAGAGGCCTGACAACAACAGAGGCAACTTTAAAGAGGTTGGAAGCTTTCGTGGAGGCAACGTGGAAGTCTGAGAAGAATAGAAAAGAAAAAGAGGTCGTACTCACAATAAAGAGCCGCAAACTCCAATATTTCGGCTACATTATGAGACACGATAAATATCGTCTATTGCAGTTAATAGTTCAAGGCAAAGTGGATAGTAGAAGAGGTCCGGGAAAAAGGCGACATTCATGAATGCACAACGTAAGACAATGGTTTGGACTGTCATCTGTCCAGCTGTTTAGAAGTGCTGTAAACAAAATCAAGATTGCTATGTTAATAGCCAACGTCCACAGGAGATAAGGCAGTGATAGAAGAAGAAGGTTCTATATATTCATCGGATAATTAATAAGCAACTTTTTTAAAGCATTTAATGCATTTAAGGATTATTTTGCCAGTGTTTATCTGCCAACTGATTTGGTTAGACCTACTCATTTATCGACTTATAACAACTTACAAATTATAAATTGTAATACAATCACTGAAAGTAACATTACGGCTGCTATTAAAAATTTAAAAACAAAAGTACTGCTGAAGTCGACCTAATTCTTACTTTTATAATTCTAGACTGTTTACCTATCTTTATAAAACCATTACATTTCTTCTAAAGCTCGTTTTGCGTATTATTAACTTTAAAAGTAAATATCGAAAAGGTTTGGTTAGTTCAATAAATAATGAAAATAAAGACGTTTGTGGGTTGATCTTATTAACTAGTAGGAAGTTATATTATTTAAAAATATGTAAAAGACTACTACAAATACATACCACAAAGAGTACTCAGATAATACAACACATAAAATGTATTTCGACAAAACGATAATTACAGATAAAACAATACACCACAACACACCAGACATTACACTCATAGACAAACATAACAAAACAACATACATAATAGACATAGCAATACCCAACACACACAACATGGAAAAACCAACACTGAATAACTTCACAAATACACACATCTCTCCATAGAAATAAAACGTCTGTGGAAGATGAACAAAGTGGTCATAGTACCAATAATCCTGTCTTTTACAGGTATCATACCACATATACTACACAAAACCCACTACACTGAACATAAAAACACACTACATTACACTAAAAGCAGTCATACTCAACACATGCAACACAGTCAGAAAATTTTTAAGCCCATAATACACAAATACAAAACATGAATGGTCAGCAATGTCTTAGTTTCAGGCCGACAAACCGACGGAAGTCGAGAAAAAACAAAAAAAGTAATAATAATAATAATAAAAAGACACGAATAAAAATGAACCTGAAACAAATACAGTAAAATTAGTAAAAGAAAGAAGGAATGAATTAAGGGTAGAACAGAAACAGAGATGGAAGCAGAAAGAAATGTATAGCCAAATATCGAATAGAAACAGAACTAACAAATAATAAATAGTGTGTCATGACATGGAAGTGGACCCCAAATGCAGACTTTAGTCGGACACATAACGAAACACCACCTGGTTGTCCCATAACTTGCAACAAAAGCATACTTTGGACCATCATAACACAGTAACAGCACAACTACATTAGAAAATCTCAGAGAATATAACATAGAAGAAGATGAGAAATGGTACCAACATAACCCCAGATCAGTAATCAATAGTCCTGACATTACCATCCTATGGGATACACAGGTACAAACTGACAGAACTATCAAAGCTAACAAGCTTGACATCATACTGAAAGATATGACTGAAGATTATAACGTAACACATAAAGAATTTAGAAAGAAACTATTGAAATGCAAAAGACTTCTGAAAATCATAACGAAAGTTGCGCCTGTTGTAATTGAATTAACAGGTTAATATCCAATTACCAGTGATATATTTAGTGAAAGCTCTAAAAAACACAACCTATCCTAGAGTACTATGATACAAAGATGCGATCTAACATCAAAAGAAAAGAAATACCCTAGGTATACGGTAAACCAGGTATTTCCAACTACAACCTTAGTTTGCAAACTATGTGATGATGAAAAATAATAATAATAAAGACATTTATTTTAAACGAGTTAAATACAAATTAGAAAAATAGTACAGTAATATACACATAACAAAGAGAACATAAGATAAAAAAAATTATGAATTATCACAATGATGTTTTTACAGTATCTAAAATAAATAGTAAATTATCCGTCGTAATGTCGTCAGTTGGCACATAGCACGTTAAAATTACGACATAATATGTTAATAGAGCTGCTCATTAAAACTTTTGTTCTTGAAGGAGTTGTATAAAAGAAGAAAGAATTTCGAACATTATATCGCGGTACGTTAATGTTTATTTTCTTAAGTAATTGTGAGCAGTTAATTTTATTTCGCATTAGGTTGAAAAGAAACCTAACACTCAATAAAAATTCTTGAATATTTAAAACCATGTTGAAATTAGAGAGAGCCACAGAGTATTAAAAATCGTGCTTTGAACATGATCATGAAGAAATATAAACAAGATATTTTCAGAATCTTTTTTGTAATGATTCTAGGCTGTTGATATGGGTTTTATAAATAAGATACCAAATTAGAGATCCGTATTCTACTATCGGCAAAACAAACGTATAAAGCCGTAGCCACACAGAAACCATCATCTGTTACCACCTAATACCAACAAACACTAATTCAATGTGCTTTGGTCACACAGACGGTCAATCACCGTTACCAAGTAAATCAAATTTAGATCACAAATCTCTTTTCTACATTTGTCGTTTTTTTGTGTTGTATCTTTTATTATGTGTTTTATGTAGTTTTTTGTGTATGACCTAATCCTGTATTGCGATCATAAACCCTTCTGTCTTTGCTGAACAGTTTCTACGGGTCAACCACATGTTTGACGCTTCTTTGTCTACAGTCGGTTGACTTGGCAGTACGTGAGGATGTCTCGCCGGTGAAGGACCTTGGATCCATGATTGTTTTGTGTTGTTGTTTATATGTGTTTGTATGTCCAAGTCTGTGTTTTCTAAATATAGTGGTGTGTAGTTGTTGTCTGTGAGTGTAACTAAGCTTGTGTAAATGAGATGTGGTTTGTGTGAGAAAATGTAATGTGTTTATCTGTTGGTAGTTTAGTGTGTATTATGTCTATGTGCTTCGTCCGCCCTCGTTATCGGGGTAAGATCAACCTCTTTGTGGCGGTTTTGGTGATGTTTGTTGTATTTTATTAGTGTTGGTCTATGTTTTTTGGTCTTCTAATTCTGTATTTGTCTAATGTATGACTGCAAATAATTCGTTTTATCTTCACCAAATATAACATGAAAGTATAAATAAAATTGTCGTAATTTGCAGCAAAGCAAATTTCAACAAAAACAAAACGACATTATTCTACAATTGTAATGAATCTTTAACTTGTTCACAGTCATTTTTAAGACATTTTTGTACTGTATGCAACATTCCAACGATAACGTTTAATAACATGTTAAGGGTGTTCAGCTCATCTATTTTACAAACTATTATCTCAATATTATTTAGTTATTGTTCAAAAGTTAGATTCTTTAAGTAACGCTGTAAGAAAAAATCAAAACTATAAAAAGTAAACATTTCGACTCCTGAAAAGATCTTTTGGAGGTGTAACGAAACCAATTTAACAAAATGTTTTTGTAAACTCTACATGCACATGTTTGTGAAATTATGGAACGGTAAATGTAAAAAAAAATTTATCGATAAGGAGTCTTAAGCAAATAAAAGTGTTGCAAAGCCATTGACAGTATTGAATATGTGCAGTGTAAGAAACCGAAAACTGATACAATTAATTTTGCCGCATAAATAACACTATCTCGCAACATAAACTTCCATTTTTTAACTAAGAGCGCCGCGCGCACCGCCTCTGTTGAAATTTCCCCTTCTATTAACGGTACCTACTCTTTTCCCTGTATAAGACCCTTTAAAAGAGGGAACGCGATGCTAAGAATGGCACTTGAGTCGATTCCTAGACCCAAATAACCTTCGAAAGCAATTCGAACCGTAAACCGCAAACCGAACCTTAAACTCAAAACTTAAGCTATTCGCTCTTTTATCTTCTGGCGTCTGCAAAGGTCCCGGTGATTCAATTTGTTTGCGATCGAGAAACAGAGCCATTTCTTTTCACTAACCAAAAATCATTTCAAAGGCTGATTCGATTTCGGTACGTGTGGTGGCAAAATATTACTAACCGCTGTGTATATACCTGAAACAAAACCGACGCATTAAACCGTTTTAAACTCCATCCTTTACCTGCAACCCCCCAAAGTAACCGATTGCTTCGGTAACGGAGGGTCCGATACTAAACCCGTTCTTGTCCTAACCGAGATAAAACCAACAAACCTCCCCTGCCTAAAGTGTGGCTGATCACTCGGTAACATCCTATACATAATCAGCTTTGCTTATAGGCGACGTCAACCACCGAGAAGCATTAACTGGTGGATGGAAGCCCCTTTTACGGTAGCTGAGGAGTCGGTAACACCTAAAAGGAGTTGTATTCTTAACCGCTTGCTAGAACAATCCAACGTAACTACTACCAGGTCGAAAGTCACATCGGGGGCACTAAAATCGTTAACACACCAGGCTCCGCCACATTAGTAAGACCATCGTGTACCGACACGTAGAAGGCCGAAAATAAACACCGTCTCAATTAACGGCAAACCTTGCCAGATTGAAGATTAACCTAAAACAACAATTGTGGTTTTACACCACACAAACTGATAATTACACCCCCTTACCTGTTTCAGAAACTACACAGATACCACCAATTAAGGGGCCGCTCCGTCCAAAAACACGGTCACCAAATCCGTTATACCGCTACAACACGTTCCGATACCCGAAATTGACAGCGAGGCCGTGTCTTCACTACCGCCACTTTCAACCGAAGAACGGCGCGTAATTTAAATTCATTAACCTACTGTAAATATTCTCATTCCACTGTAAAAATAATCGCCCGAAAAATTGTAAATAATTCAATATACCGATAAAACGAACCCTGGGTTATTTAATTCTCGCTGGAAGCTACCTGTGTTGCAAATATAAATTTTGTTTCGTTCTGCCCACTAGAATCGTTCTGCAACCGAAGCAGGGGCTTGAAGGGGTAGAGCGTTACAGCAGGATACTTGTCTCAATAAGTTGGTAAACTGCTTGCACACAGTAAGGATATAAATATCTTTCTTCGGTATAATGCGACAAGTCATTATATAAAGTTCAACTTGCTCGAGATGTGCTAAGTTACATCCATGATATATCAAACATTGTCAAACACTTCTGGTGTTCTCTTTGAAGGTGGACCATTATATTGATTAAGCACCAATCCGTTGCCACAAAAAATTTAGTCTTCTTGTTTTACTATGATGAAAACTATTTTATTTCGACAAAACAATCGAAATTGAGTAATTTAATTCTCCATCAACTTAGTGAGCTTATATTAAAATACTGTTGGTAATAAAAGACGAAAAAGTAAATAATTATTAAAGGCCAAGCTCTCACAAAAAAGTAGAAGCGATGAAGTTAGGTTATGAATTTGTGGTAATTTCACAAATAGCATTTCTTCTCTAGAATTATTAGAGTATATAATTTTATTAAAATTACAAAGTACGGTCGGCTGAAAAGTTTTGTAACTAACTCATAAATTAAACGGCGATTAAAAATCTCAACATATTATTTTGAAGATAGCAAACTTTCAACAGCATTTGATGCTAACTTATTAGGATATCAACTACTTTACCAACATAGCTTTAAACGAAAAAAACACTAGATCAAATATTAACATTTATATTTTGAAGTATTTGAAGTAAATTTTTGCGAAATAAAAAATAGTATGAAAAACACGTGCCACAACTCCCTTCGGTCGGTTTGCAAACTTTGTCTTCGTGCGAGAAAAAGTAGTTGGGCACTTGTTTTTCAATATACTATTGTGATGTGTTTTAAATTTAATTCTGTTTTTAATAGTATATTTAATCTGTCTGGTTATTCTTTGGTGATTGTTAGTCTTATGTGTTTGTGTTGTTTGAGTTTAGCCTGTTGGAATCCCAAATATTTATAAAGTTTCCCCTCTTCCTTAGATTCTATGAACCCATTTCCGACCGGAACTTTCTCCGTACTTAGAATTCCTTTTTCTAATTGTAAGGTTTTACATTTGTCCAACTCAAACTCCATGTGTATGTCTTTTGAAAATGTGTGTGTTATGTTTAGTAATTGCTGTAAGTGTTGTTTTGTGTCTGCGTATATTTTGATATCGCCTATGTATAACAAATGTGATAGTGTATATTGGGTTGTTTTATTATGTTTTATGTGGAAACCATATTTCATGTTGTTTAGTGTGATGGAGAGTGGATTAAGAGCTAGGCAAAACCAAAGAAGGCTCAAAGAGTCTCCCTGGAAAATACCTCGCTTTATTTGTATAGTATCTGGTTTTATGTGTGTATTGTTTAGGATTAGGTGTAATGTTGTTTTTCAGTGTTCCATGATGTGCTGTAAATACGTGACGAACGTTGTGCTGATTTTATATAATTGCAGCGTATGTATTAACCATGAGTGCGGTGTGCTGTCAAATGCTTTTTTGTAGTCGACGTATGTTGTTTGTAGAAGTCTGTTTTGTTTGAGTGACTGCCCAAGAATAACTGAGTCTATCAGAACGTGTTCCTTGCAATCCTTGTGACTCCTGCGACAGCCTTTTTTGTTGTTCTGTAAGTATGTTGTGTTGTGTTATATGTTTATATATTTTGTTTGTGATGCATGATGTGATTATTTTGTAAAGTGTTGGGAGACATGTAATTGATCTGTATTGTGCTGGGTTGTGTGTATTTGTAGATTTGGGTTTCTTGTATGTGATGCCTTGTGTTAGAAATGTAGGTGTTGTGTGTGAATTGTATAATGTATGTGTGATGTTTTTGGCTAACATCGGGTGCGGACAGTGTAATTTCTTATACCAGAAATTCTGAATTCCGTCCACCCCCGGTGCTTTCCAATTGTGTGTTTTATTTATTATGTCTGTGAGTTCCTGTGGTGATATGTTTGTAAATGTCATTTGGGGTATGTATTCTGTGTTCTGTTCCTCTTCTCTGATCCAATTAGTATTTTTATTATGTTGTAGTGGCTTAGAACACAGAGCAATCCAGTAATCTGTAAGTTGTTCTTGTGTTGGTGTACCGTTATTTTGTGATTGTATTGTGTCTGATTTTAAAGTTTTGTAAAATATTTTTTCGTTGTTTGTGAATAGTAGATTTTTGTTGTTTGCGTAGTGTGCATGTTTTGTATCTGTGTGGTCTTTGTGCTTTGGCTGCGAGTTTTTGTTTAAGGGTGTCTATATATTCTGTGATATGTTGGTTGTGTTGTTTGTGTTTAGATGTGTTTTTATTTTCTTAAAGGTTTTATGCAAATGTTTCAGTAATTTTGGTGATGTGTTATGTTTTATGTATTGTGTTAGTCTACCTAGTTCACAGCGGAGTTCCATAATTTCACCCCCAACCGTTTTTGCCAAGCAAGTTTGTGTGTGTGTGTGTGTGTGTCTGTTTGTAGGGTCTGTTCCTGTGATTGGCATAATTGTACTGTCTAATGTCTGTGTGAGTTGTAGTAATGTGTCTTTATCAATGTTTTCTGTTGTGATTTTGGGGTGATCATATACTATTGTGTCGCTGCCTTTGTCATTTTCTTGGGTGTCTACTGTTAGTGTTTCTGTTTGTGTATGTAGTGTGTTTGCAACTTGCTGTTTTATTTGTTGTAGTGTTGTGTTGGGTAACAGATTTTTTTTACTATTGCTCGTCTTTGATCTGCTACTCTTTGTTCGGTTACTGTAACATGAGGGTACTGTTGTGTACACTTTCTATGTAATTGTTGCCTGTATGATATAGTGTCTATTTCCATGTGTGTAATTGTATAGTAGCAGTGCATAATGTGAATGTTCATGTCCGTAGTCTATCTTATGCGTTGCCGTGGCTTGCCTGCTTTAGTGGTCGGTGGTTGAATATTCACCGAAACATTTAAAGCAGATGGAGATTAAAGTTCTGGCCCTGGCCTTTTCGATAATAATGGAAAAACTATTGCAGTAGCCATACGCGGACCCTTGCTGTTTTGGCCACGGTGTATCTCGGGAGACTGTAGTACATTTTCGAACGTGAGCTTCTGCCTAACTCACAAACGCGGCAAGAGGTTTTGGTGGTACAATGCCGATTCACCCGTGACTTATTATTATTATCCATTTTATTATTTATACACTGCCCCCATCACTCTTAGACACGTTCGCTCATAATAATAATAATAATAATAATAATAATAATAATGTCTTTATTTACAAAACTAAATACAAAAAATAATAATATTGGAGACATATAACAAGTTTCGGCATATCTCAAGGTGCAGTTAAAGTGCAATTGTCAAGACAATTGCTTTTGCTTTTCCACTGAAACCTTGTATTTATGAAATTTTTAGTGTGAAAAAAAGCATCAACACGGAGGATTACTATTGTGTGGCAGCTTGCATATTAAAAACATGTTTCTTGTATTTTTACTTTAAATAGTTTTAGAGACATAGACTTAAATTCGTTGGGCAGATTGTTATACTGTTTAGCAATTTGATAAGAGAATGACCGTTGAAAGAGAGTTGTTTTATGCTGAGGTGGAGTTATAGTTCCTTTAAATCTTATATTAAGATAATGTACATCTGATCTAAATGATATTTTGTTGTATAAGTAAGGAGGTTGTTTTGTTGTGACTATTTTATGAAAAAGACATAAAGAGTTAAATTGCCTACGATACTGCATACTCAACCATCCAATTTTACGAAGTTTATGAGAAATGTGCTCATATTTACGGATCCCAAAAATTAAAAACGTAAACATGAATTTTGAACTCGTTGGATTATGTTGATGGTGTCTTTTGTTAGACATGACTCATAAACCGGTGTACAATAATTAAAGTGGGACAAAATAAGAGAGTTTGAGAAAAGAGATTTAATGTTTTTACTTAAGCTGTGAGATAGAGTAGTTTCAGATTCATATACGCTCGTTGAACATACTTGTTAATTTGAGAATAAAATCTAAACAAGTTGTCCATAATCAGACCTAAGTTCTTTACGTCATTTTGAATTGGAATTTGAGTGTTGTTAATATATAACTTAATCTGACTTTGGACATTTTTTATAACATTAGGGTTGCCAAATAGAATCGTTACAGATTTAGAGGGATTAAGTAGTAAACGATGTTGCTTAGTAATGTTAGATATAGCTTTGAGATCATCATTAATTTGATTTACCGCGTTGAAACAATCGTTGTATGGAAAAGAGAGATATATCTGAGTATCATCAGCATAAGTGTGAATTTTGCAGTTTTGAATAACAAAATGAAATCTAGACGTGTATATGAGAAAAAGCAATGGCCTTAAAATTGACCCCTGAGGAACTCCCCGACTTACAGCACGTATGTTTGATTTTGCATTCATTATGATAACGTTTTGGAAGCGATTATTAAGATAGCTTTTTATTAACAAAGTTGCATAATGAGAAAATCCTATATATTTTAGCAAAGATAGTAAAATGTTGTGATCGATCATATCAAAGGCTTACTAAAATCAAGTAAGGTAAGAGAGCATATTAAGTTTTGATCACGAGATCTTAATATATCATCAGTAATGTTGAAAAGGGCAGTAGTAGTGCTTACTTCTATACTGTATCCGCTTTGTGAGTCAGGTATAATTTCGTAGTTTGATAAATGGTTCTTAATTTGACGTTCAAGTACCTTCTCCAATATTTTTAATAAAACTGGTAGTATACTTATCGGTCTAAATTATGATTACTTTGATGTTGTTGTTTTTTGGCAAAGGCACTACAGATGCAGTTTTCCAGATAACTGGCACGTTGGTTTGTTCAATGCAGCTGTATATGAGTAATATATGGAACAATATGTTGTCCACAGGACATTAACATACTGAGGCTTATTTCATCCAACCCTACAGAAGAAGTGGAGAGACTCGATAAAACTTCTGAAATTTGAGTTGTTTCAATAAAAGAAAAATTAAACTCCGTATCAAAAGTAGTTAGATAATTGTTATTATAGAACTCAAATAAGTTATGCTTATCTAAATAACTAAGACCATTGTCTGGTACTGAGTCCAAAAGTAGTTGTTTATATCATTGTAATTTCTTAAGTGCGGTGGCAAACTGCATTTTTGTGAGATGACAAACCTAAACTACTCAAAGAGCGCCAAAGTTGTTTATTAGTTTTATTACTTAAGACAAAATTAAAATAAGCTTCCTTTTCTTGTTTTATAATTTTTGTTGTAAAATTTCTTATAGTGATTCCAATCTTCAACTGATTTACTTAAATTTGCTTTTAGACTTATCTCTCATCTTCATCAGCTTTTTGTATTTTCGGTTAGCCAAGGAGCTTTAGGCTTAGTGATTCTTCCTGTGATTATTGGAGCATGCTTATCAAATAACTCTATAATAAGACTGTTAAACAAGTATAATTTATCCTGAACGTTAGGCATTTTAAACATAAAATGAAATGGTCTCGATTACAAATCTTGTAAAAACTGATTTCATTGAAAGATTTAAAAGATCTAATCGTTTTGAACAAAGGAATTTTGTGTTTAGTTTTTGCATTAACCGTGCAATGTATTATCTCATGATCGGCAATAGGGTTTGAGTTTAATACACCAGCCTGTAGTATGTTTAAGTTATTAGATGCAATTAAAATTTCGAGCAATGTACGTGAGTTATATAGGAGCTATCTGGCTCTAAAGATCATTTTAGTACTCAGGGTAAGAAATGCCGGATCCAGCTGCCAAACCGGGCATTTCTGAACGTTGTACCTCCCCCATGACGTAGACGTTGGGCCCAGGAGAGTTACTATTATTATTATTATTATTATTTGTTGATGAATATGAATAAATAACACGTTTAAAACACTTTCTTTACTTGTAAAAAAAACATTAACATTGCTTATTTTACAGTGACAATTGACAATTTCAAAGCAATAATGATTAATTTTAATTTTTTAACAAATGATAATTTTGCCGAACACTTAAAATATGAAAATATCTAATCATACTCCCCCCGTTGATATATTAATATCAATAGGAACAAGATTAATACAAGATTCACGATTAACTCCTTGGGAAGTACGTACGTCGACTACTCGACTTTGATCATCAAGACCAGGGAATAAATTTATTATTTCTCCAAATATCCATAATCCCGGTGGATCAGTCGCTCTCTTAATAAACCCAAGATCGTTCAAGGCAGGTGCTCTGGTTGCTTTGTCATACCTTGATTTTGGAAAAAATTGGGAAATGTAATTATTTTGCTATCGGCGCCAAAATGACTTTATTTTTTCTGAAACATGTCTGAATTGCGTTTTATAATTGCTATTAATTAATTGGGGTTCAAAACTGAATTTGATTTATGTCCAAAAATAAGGTGATGCGGCGTCAAAGGCTCAAGATCTGAATTCATTGACACGGGAGAAAGTGGACGTGCATTTAAGATTTTCTCAATTTCGCAAAGAGCTGTTAAAAATCCTTCAATTGTAAAAATTGTACCAATGAATGATCTTAAAAGATGCAACTTAAAACTTTTGATGTTTGACTCCCAGATTTCCCAAAGTAAGGTGAATGAGCTGGGATAAAATCCCATTCAATAAGAGAGTCAGTGAGGTATGGTTTAATATCTGATGAGAGAATAATTTTTTTTAGATGATCCCGAAAGCCCTTTATCAATTCATGACAACTGATAAAATTACGTCCATTATCAGAATATAATTTCGAACATTTTCCACGGCGAGCTACAAATCGTTTTAGCCCCTGAATCAAAGAATCGGTGCTTAATAGTTATTTACATACCAAGTTCTGGAAGTAGAATTTCCTGCATGAGCGCATTTTAAGCACGAGCGAACAAAGTGAGCGAGTGCTTTAATAGCGAATGCTAGAATAATCTTCCCGAAAAGGTTTGTGCATAACTTTTGTAACGAGCAAATATTTCTTTCGAAGCAGAAGCAAAAATTTAATATCGCGTTACCTTGATAAAAAATTAGAGTGCTATGAAATGACATTGTGTTTAAAGTAAAGTGCACTTTATATTTTGCCATTGTCTTGATTAATTATAATTTAAAATGTCTGAAGAAAACTCGTGTACTCCTCTGGAAATTCGAGATGTAGCAAATAAAGCAATTAATAATTTGCTACCAATAAAATCAAAAACAGATATGAGAAAATATATGAAACGTTTAGAGAATGGTGCAAGTCAAAACATATCAAAATTTATTCGGAAAATTGTTTATTGGCGTATTTTCAAGAGATTTCGTCAAAAAATCCTTGTGGCCCGTTTTTTCAATGTTGAAATCGTGTTTATCAATGTACAACAACATCGATATTTCAAAATATTCCAAACTGATCGCACTTATTAAAAGAGAATCATCTAAACATACGCCAAAAAAATCAAAAGTTTTAACAAACGATGAAATAAACAAATTTATAACCGAGGCCCCAGATTCGTCATTTTTGTTAATTAAGGTAAATGCTACATATTTATACAACCTAATTATTAATTACATAAAGCTACTACAAACAAGAGTACTTACTACTAAATGTTATGTACTTACAAATCACAAACCTAATCTAATTATAAATTAATACTAAAACTACTATAAATAAGACTACTTCTAAATATGTACAAACCTAATACTAATTATAAATAAAAATAAATTGTTACAAACTATGTACAATCTTGCTTTATACAGTTTCATTTTAGGCAGTTATAATAATGGGCATATCCGGTGCGTATCGCAGGGAAGAATTATGTCAGATGTCCATTGAGGACATTACATTTAAAAGTAATGTGGTTTTAATTAATATACCTGCAACAAAAACTAATGTTTCCCGTAAATTTGCGGTAACAAAACCGGAGTGGATTACCTTACTGGAGAAATATAATGTATTACGAAGAAACAAAAGTATTCAAAAACAGTTCTTTTAACTTTTCGTAATGGCAAATGTGTCGATTCACCAGTCGGCTTGAATACATTTGGAAAATTTCCATCAAAGACCGCGGAATATTTGAAGTTGGATAATCCTTTAGAATATACTGGACATTGTTTCCGTCGTAGCTCTGCTACTTTATTAGCAGATCACGGTGGAGATATACTTTCCCTAAAACGACTTGGAGGGTGGAAGTCATCTACAGTTGCAGAGGGATACGTAGAAGATTCTTCCACTCTACAATAGATTTGGCCAATAAAATAACACCTGGCACATCAAGAAACATACCTCATACAGTAACTTCTATCACATCGGTAAATAATGTACATTCCGAAGTGCATCTGGGGTATCAATTTCACAATGTGAAAACTGTACAATTAATGTATATGTTTATAACAATAGTGACAATTCTAAAAAATAATCAATATTCAATTAATCTTTCCTTTTTAACTGTTAAGTAGATTTTATTTGTTGTGAAAACATACTTACATATTAATATGACTTACTCTATTAAGTAGATATTAGACCTTTCTTCTATAAAACAATTATTCACTTGGGCTACGCATAGTATAATCTATTAAATCAAGGATTAATATCTATATATGTATTCAAAACTATGTACAAACTTTTTTTTTTCTTTAGGGGCTTTGAACATTGTTCATTTGGCCACAAATCAATGATTTGGCAGGTGTTATATTTTTTGGGTAATATAATAAATTCAAATTTTTAATGCACATCGGCAAAGAAAGTGATAAATTTCTTTGTAAACATTATATTATTTAAGCACATCAAGGTCAAGACACTGCTAGGAAGATCTACGTGGAGATTAATAAGAGACTCAATAAAGACTATTCTAACATTATCATACAAAGGGCAATTAAATAAAATGTGGTTCATGTCTGCTTTTTCATTTCCACAAGAACAAGAAGGATCATTTTTACATCCAATTTTAAACAGGTAAGAAGAAAAGCATTAGTGATTAAATTTTAACCGACTTATTGTAGATGTGTATGTTCGATTACCCGACGCTCGATTGTTATGCACACTAGAATGGATGTAGAAATAATGTGTAGGTTTTTTTATTATACTTTAATCGGTAATCCTCGTTCCACTGCAGCCTTATATTTTCTTAAAGTTTGGGATCAAGTCCGATAAAGGAATAGTTACCTTTTCTATTTCTAATATGATAGTGGCTTGTTTTGCCAGTAAATCCGCTTGTTCATTACCAAATATACCCGAATGTGCTTTTGCCCACAAGAAGGTGACATTCGTTTTACAGCTTAGAAAATAAACTTGGTATAAAATGTTCAAAATCATAGGGGATGTGTTGAGGGAAGGGTGAAGCAGGCTTAATAAACATGATTTCGAATCAGATATAAAAGTAAATCGGTGTTGTGACAATTAATACTGTTTAAGTGCTCTAACGCTTTTATGATGGCGTGAGCTTCGGCTGAAAAGATAGGAGTTACATTAGGCAATCGAAACTTTTTTCTATACTTCCATTGGGGTATAAAAAACTGATCCAGTACCTACGTCATTTTTAGACCCATCGGTGTAAATATGTATAGAGTTTGGCCATCGTTCGAGATTTGAGTAAAATATGTTTCTATTAACGTGTTCTTCGTTAACATACTCTGGAAAAATTATATTCTTTTTTTCCCACAAGAAACGGTAAGGGGTTCTATAAAAAGAAGTCTCGAATCCTAAAATCTTTTCCTTAAGTTGATAGGTTGAAATTGTCGCATCAGCTAAAGGTGGTGAGTTACGTCGAGACCAAAACTTATGTACAAGGTTGGCCAGCCCAAGCTCGAATAAACTTTTGGCTAAAGGCTTGTTAGATTTAGCTTCTATCTTTAAAAAGTTGTTTCGTCGCAAGTAAGGTTCTTCTATAATTTAGGGTGGTTCATTGGCTTCGACATACATTGCTGGCACAGGAGTGAATTTTATAAGACCTAAACAAATTCTAATAGCTTTATTTGTGCTTATGTCTAAACGAGCTAATATGGACTTGGATGCAGAACCGTAAAGAGTACACCCATAATCTATTACAGATCTAAAGTATGATTTATAAAACAAGAAAAGTATTTCAGTTTCAGCACCCCACCAAGTTTTGGTACAAATACGCATGAAGTTTAAAATATTTTTACATTTGCTTACTACTGATTCAACGTATAGTTTCCATGTTAAACCTTTGTCTAGAATTAATCCCAGATATTTAACATATTTTGAGATTTCGTAACTGTTAGATTCCAAATTTAAATTTTGATCACGAATACGGTGCCTGGAGAGCACACAGCACTGAGATTTTTCGGCTGATAAAATTAAATTATTATTATTAAACCAAAACTCAATTTCTTCGATGTCTTTACTTAAGATGTCAGCTGCAGTAATTAAATTTTTGTGTTCTTTATATAGGACAAAGTCATCGGCATACTGAATCATTTTTGTATTTTTAGCTATATGATGTAAATGGGTAGTATAGACATTAAATAAAATGGGGCTTAGCACAGATCACTGACACAATACACCAAAACTTTCCCTGACTGAACTAATTTTATCCAATACGGAAACAAAACTTTCCTATGGTGGAAGATATTTATAATGCTGCGAGCGTTAACCGGTACTAACCCTAAACCTACTAACAAACGTTCAAGAGTTATCAAATTTACTCCATCATACGGATTCTTAAAGTCCATAAAAATGCACACAAATATGTGTTGTCTGAAAAGGAGTGCTTTATATCAGAAACTAAAGTTGTAAGAGCATCTAGAGTTCCTAGTCCTAGACGAAACCCAAATTGCATTTCCGGGAGTAATTGATTTTGTTCTATAAAATATTTAGACGTAATTTAATTAGCCGTTCAAACAGTTTACATACACAAGATGTTAAAGATATAGGCCGGTAAGAATTTATATCAAGTTTATTTTTACCTGGTTTAAGGATTTGAACTATTAAAACCGTTTTAATTCACAAGGAATATCCCCTGACCACCACATTTCCGTAAATAGCGACAACATAAAAACTTTTGCGGTTAATGGCATTTCCTGGATCATCGTGTAATGAATTCCATCTAAGCCAGTCGATGAGGATCTAAGATTTTTGCAAACATGATCTAATTCACCAATTTGAAAAGCTGATGACATGTATGAAGCGATAGAGTTGTTACAGGCATAAGAGGAAAGCGGAGGTAGTTGTAGCGGGACAAAATCAGGGCACAGTAGTTTAGATAACTCTTCAATTTCAACAGGGACATTATTTACCGATATAGAATTACCAATACCTTTAATTTCTTCCCCATAAACCAAACTTTTGAAATAGGGGTATTTTTTGATAAAGTGTTACAGAAAGTTTTCCATTTATTGCGCCCTTTGGTTTTGAAATTTTTTTACTATAAGCAATATACTGTTTGCAATTCAAAAAATTTTGTAAGGTAGGATTGCTTTTATATGGCTTAATTAATTCTTTTCTTTTATGTATAATATTTGTACATTCTGTATCCCACCACACGGAGAAGTTTTGAAACGTGACATATTTGAAGAATTAGTTTTTAGAAATTGGTTAGTGGCAGAATTAATAGGTTTTAACAAAAATCGTATTTATCATCAACCGAAACAGTTGTAGGATCAGTGTGGAAAATATTTTGTAAATAGTTAGAATATGATACCCAATCAGCTCCCTTTAATTTCTATTTAACGTTAAAATTGTGTTTATGCGCAAGAATTCCTTGCCTAAAGATGTCTATAGAAATTACGTAATAATCAAACCCCAAAGTGTCATCCAGAATAGACCAGTCACATAGCAGTGCAAGATTACTTGAGACCATACTCAAGTCTATTGCCGAATCGTTAGTCATAGTTAATCTAGTTGGAGTTCCGTTGTTAAGTAACCGTAATTAAGATTTTCTAAGCTATCTATAAGACAATTGCTCAAATTGTCATTATTTTTACAACCCCACATTTGATTATGTAAATTGAAATCACCGGCAACTGGTACAGATGAGGGAGTGCAGCAAAAGGTTGTCCCAATCTGTTCTCGTCGTGGTCACGTTAGGTGGTTTATATACACTGACGATGCAAAGATTGGACCATTGGGGTAAAGTAATTGCTACTATTTCTTTTTTTGTTAAAGGGACCTTTAAGAAGGTATTCAGTAAAGTAATTTTTTTTGGACACTAAGAGAGCAACACCGACATAACCATCATGACGGTCGGATCTTATTATTTGGTAACCAGGGCAAGCAAAGTTAGTCGTACTTTTCAACTAGGTTTCACAAAGTATTGCTATGTGAATATCGGATTTACTTAAATGGTTAATAAAACTATTTTTATTAGTGGTCAAAGAGCGACAGTTCCGTTGCATCATTTTTAACTTATTTGTTATTACCATGTTGTGAATTAATGTTAAAAGGATTACTTTGATTACTTATGTAGTCTAGGGAATTGTTAGCAATAAAGGATTCAATTTCGTTTTTAAAATTTGTTTCCTTAAAACATGTGAGCAAGATTATCTGTGTTTATACTTATGTCTTTAGGAGTTTATATATAAATGCTTCAAAGTGGTTCAATAAGTTAGGAGGAAGAGGTGCTAAGGGTAGTTGGGTTGTATTATATTCTCTTGGGAGAGGACTTGAAATTGGTGAGAAAGACTTACGTTTTTTTAAGAGGTAATATTTTTGTAGTTCTTACATTGTGAGGATTATTGCGAACTATAGGTGTATGGAGCTTTAGAAAGCTGGTTTCGTCATTAAGATTTTGAATTGGAAAGAAGCGATTCGTCGAAGTGATACTAGCGAAAGAAGGATTATTTTGAAATTTCTCTGCTTCTTTGAATGTCACATTTTTTCTGACATTATTTTTTAATGCTAACTTGCTCAAGATATTTAGGACATAAACGAGAAAACAAATTGTGGGCAGTACTATCACAATGAATACATTTACTGAAAACTGCGCAGTTACCTTCGTGAGCACAAGATGCACAAGTTTACATTTGGTTTGTGAAGATTTGCACTGATTCTGTAAGTGGCCAAATCGAAGACATTTAAAACATTAAACCACGCGGGGTACATAACATTCTACAGGACATCTTACGCTATTAATAGTTATGTATTGTGGCAACATGTTACCAGCAAAAGTTAACAACACTTTCTGCTTCGGGACAAACTTTATTGTGTTATCAGGGTTGGTAACTTTTCTTTTAAGATGTTTTAAGCTTAAAATTTTGCTTTGCTATTAATGTGTTGAAGTAGATAATCTTCGTTTAGCCTCGTATCGACACCTGAAATTAAACCTCGCCGTTCCGTCAAGTGTTTAGGAACGTACGCTCTTAAATTATTTACTTTTAAATTAGCGTTATTAATGAGGTTGTTTACATCAACCGGGAACACATTCAATTTTAATTCTATTCCGGCCCACTGCCGAAACTTCGATTACAGAATCGATTATTTTCAATTGATTGTGAATGATATCACCCACCATCATAGGATGTAATTTACCTAGATTTTTTGTATGTGTTCTACGTAAGCGTAAAAGGACCTTCACTATTTCTCAAATTACTTAAATCATACACATTGTAAATAAAATCGTTGTTCACTTCCCATAACTCTGTATTATCACTGAATAATTTTATTAACGATAGAATGGACTGTAATTAAAATTTCTTTATTTGTCGCGTATTACTTGTAGTTTATATGTTGTTTTATCTGCTAACGACGTACAACGATTCCCCTAACACAGTAAATTTCTTATCACCTAGCGCTCTTTGTAAAAATAGTAAAACATGCGCAGTGTTTAAAATTAACGTTTTGTGACAAAACATATAAAATTGAACAGCAGTATAAAAGGGCGCAAATTACTTTATCATACTCCCGCCTTTGGGATGGCTAAGCCATTTCCAACACAATTGCGTTTAAAACTGTAAAATATAGTTAGTAATAACAGTCAATACATTACACACATCAAAATAAAAAATACGAATAAATACAATTACAAATTATTACAATTATTAAAAACACAAGTTTCATAATAATTCTTCGTCACTAAGTAGAATTGGCAATGGACACAGTTTTACAACTGGTCGTTTCAAACAACCATCTGTGGTTTTGACAGTTACGACGCAAACCACTTCATCTTCGCCTGGGTGGAGTTGGAGTACTTTGACTAGTTTCCATTTGCCTGGTGGCACGTTGTCTTGATTGATGACAACCAAATCGCCCAGATGAAATTGGATACCAGTTCTCGCCCATTTTATGCGCCTTTGTAGATTAATAAGGTAATCCTTGTCCATCGTTGCCAAAAAGACCTTAACATAGTCTGTAAAAGATGATATCGAGCCAAAACAGAGGTTCGAATATATTTTCTGGTTTGTTTAGGTAGTGCTGTTAAACTCCTTCCAATAATAATGTGAGCAGGGTGTTAATGGATCTAAGGTATTTGGATCTGACGCTCATAGGAGTGAGGGTCTACTATGTATTACTGCTGCCTCAATCTGCACTAACAAGGTGTAGAATTTCATCATGCAAGATTTGTATCACCCATTACTCAAGGTGCAATTTAACCGATTTTAAATTTGATTCCCACAACCCACCAAAATGGGTGAATTGGGGGGTATCAGGTGGCACGAAATACCTTCATTTGTATAATAATTAGAAAATGAAGATTTATTATTGCGCACAAACTCATAAATTATCGATAATTTTCTTTTCCGTCGACCTCATTATAAAATTGAGTTTTACGTACTCCCTGAATAATCATAAAGTAACACTTTTTTAACTGTAATACTTTTCGTCCGCAAACATCTGTCAATGTCAATTATTATTTTATGTCAAATTAAATAAAGTCGAAGTAACCAGTATGAAAACCCATTTTTAAGAAAGGATGAATTTAGTGACTACATAGGATATTACAGTACTTTAGGTACATACTGAAACATTTTAGATACTGCAGAATATTGTTTGTTTACTTCCATTTATAACCTCAATTTCTCAATCCCACACAACTTTGAACAAAAACAATTTGTTGTTCAAATTACAAGTAAATGATTTTAAGTGCTTTGAAATGATATTAATAAATTGTTTATAGTTTCTACAATGTGCGAAGCATATAGAAGAAACCTGGTTGTAATCTCACAATACTCGATACATTGTTTTCAATATGTAACACTTTAACTTCTTTAAAGTTATTCATTTATAAGGTAAGACAGAATTCATACGACTTGAGATTGCTTTAGACAATTTTATTAGGTAACATTTTGATACAGAAGCGGAGTTCCGATACAAAATTTTCACGATCATAAAATACAAAAACTTACAGTAGAAGTGAGTTAATTATGGGTACCTTTCTATTACTGTATTTGATTGATGTAAATAAGTAATAATGCTAATGGAAAACACAAGAACAGTAATTACTTGTGAAAAATCATTTGAATATTGATTCTGTCGCAGGAAAAACAAAAATAGAATCATATAAGCCATCAACATTACTGGGTTCAAGATTTATTCGTACACAAAACAAGGTGAATTTCACAGTTTTCAATAAGCTGAAAGAAGATTATTACATTTTTGAAACATTTTCGGAGTGAATCAAAAACTACGTTTGCATACTTTCTTACGGTCAGGCAATATTTTTATTGAATATAAATGATTATAAGTCTGACCACGGTACAAACTCAGTCTTATAACTATTATATGTCCAATTAGTAAGAATCGACTTTAATGTGTTTAATAGGAGAAACTTCATTACATCTTTGATCATAAACAATTAAAGAAATGCATTAATTTTGAGGGTAGGCTTCAACTATAACTACATTTTTAAATATACTTCAAAATAACACTACCTAAATGTAATTTTTATTATTTTAATAAATTATAAAAAAGTACATGTTTTACCTATTACCTATCATAATCAAGTGCTCTTATAAAAATTATGTGATTGTTGTAAACAAATGCTTTATCGGTACAATATTCGAACGCGGAAAGCTTTTATTTCCTTTAATAAATTTTGACACAAATGTTACAATACTGAACGGTGAAGTGAACATTAGGTACAGTAAAAATCAGAACAAACGTAAAATTTTTTGTTTAAAATTACTAAACATTTTGTTTTCAGTAAACGGTAATCAATAGAAAATTAATTAATTTAAGGTCAACGGAAAAAATTAATATGTACCTCGGAAAAAGTGCTTTTAATAACCTCGCCTGCTTGCCTCGGCTAACGCCTCGGCCAGCAAATTCAGTCTCGTACATAAAAGTGCACTTTTTTGTCCTTGTTACATAAATAACTATTTTGCACCAATGAAATTTGTCCACGTTGTCAGAATAAATGTGGTCAGGTTTGCCTGGGACGAGAAATAAAATGTTTCAAAGCGTCTATGAAGGCCTGGTACTTAAATCTGTTGCTAATTCAGCATGAATAGCCTTTGAGCAAAACAAACAAATATACAAATATATGCCTTACGTTTTACTTCCACGTCCCTTTCTATCATTTAAAATAAACGAACCACCGTAGTCTACGCCAACATGAGTAAATGGGATTGTAACGGACGGGTTTTGCAAATTACCCATAAGCGGATTCGATGATTTTTGGAATTGACTTAAAACAAATGATACATTCCCTAACAATTTTTTTTGCTAATGTCATACCTGATGTAGGCCAATACAATTGTCGCGTATCCAGAAAGCGTAAGTTGGGGACCTGAATGTATCAAGCGGAATGCTGTCTTTAGAATTAAATAAGTAAGCGGATGTTTCCCTGATAACAAAATTGAGTGCTTAACGTCATAAGATAGAATTCAATATGTTAAGCGGCCGCCTATTCTAAGAATACCCTCTATTTGTCAATAAATGGTGACAACGGGAGTAATTGGTATGTTTGGAACGTAAATTTCACCACTTGAGTGCAATGTGGATACTGTGTTTCCAAACTTTCTGATTGGGCTATTTTACTAATGACTTAACACTTAAATTAATTTCTTCAACCAAAAGAGGGACCAACATTTCTATTTGATTTAAGACATTTCAAAATTATTATAAAACCTATAACAATACGCAATTACGCGCTTCCAGTTTTGTAAAAGAGGAATAATTGGAGAATAAGTTCAAAGTTGGTATTTGTTACATGTTAAAGACACCGTCTTTGATTTACACTCAAATACAAGTCTAAATTGGCCTCCCATTTTTGTAAAGTTTAAAAAATTGGCAGAACGGTCCAGATAACCATGAGGACCATACCTACATAGATTATTAGTTAACTAAATTTTGCGGAGTAGTACCTCTAGAGGCAATATCAGCAGGACTTTCTTTACCTTGTACATAACACCAATTTGATCTAGATGTTATTGAGCTGAATCTCTGCGATTCTATTAGACACAAACGTTAGAAGACAGTTTGATTCTGAATTTATCCACGCCAAAACTATCTGAGAGTCAGACCAAAGATAAATAGTGACCTAAAATGAGAAATTTGCTCTAACTTTTTTTAGTAGTTTTGCCAGCAAAGGAGCAGCACAAAATTCAAGCCTGGGGATAGTTTGAGCCTTTAGCGGAGCTATCTTTTGTTTCGCAATTATTAATGACACCTGAACATTTCCTAGAATGTCGATGGTTTTATAAGCACAAGCGCAAGCAGCTAAAGGCAGCACTTGACGCGTCGCAAAAGCCGTGAATTTCCATCACAATTGGGTTGTTACACAGACATGCCTACTTATCGCTAAATCATTTAACTATGTAATTCGTTTTATGGGTCATCCACAATCTATGTAAATGTTCGGGAATGGAATCATCCCACTTTAAATTTTGTGACCACAACTTCTGAATTAAAATTTTAAACGATTGTTACCGGGCTAACTAAATCCGAGTGGATCGAACACATGCGCAATTACGGAAAGTATTGTTCTTTTAGTAACCGCTCTTTCCGGCATTAAATTTATGCGAATAGAAAGAATGACGCGAGAATAAGACCAAATCAATCCCAATGTTTTTGTAAATTCGCATTCTCGAAACAAATTTAAATTTACGGATGGAGAGACATCTCATTTTGTCAAGGTATTGACATCATTACACCATTATTTTTGTAGGGGAAAGCACCCAGAATTACAAATTAAAATAACTTGTTTTACTACTTCTATTAATTCTTCTTTGGTTGTCATACCCAGTAAGAAGGTCGTCTACATAAAATCATTTTTATAGACAAAGCTTTAGGATACACCAAGAAATTTCTTTGGCTAGTTGACAACGAAATCCCAAATATAGTACCATATGTAATTGTGTTTACCGCCAAAATGTCATGTCTTCAGAAGGATCATTTCGCCAAACAATTGTTTGAAGAGAACGTTGTGATGGGTCGATGAGTATCTGTCGATACATTTTAACGATATCTGCTGAAATGACATATTTATATTTTCTGAACCTAATTAATAAATCACAGAAGCCATTAATGATACAAGGGCCTACATGCTGAAGGTCTTAAAGGACCACCCTGATGTGCTCGGAGATGAACTGTCAAAAGAACACGTAACTTTGTAGTAGTGCTATCTTTTTAGTTACGGGATGATCTTGAAGATAATAAGTCGGGTTTGAGAGATTATTGGCAAGAGACATATGTTGTAATTCAATATATTCATTAATAAATGTTCTATAATCATGCCTTAATTGATAATCTACCTTTAAAGTTCTTCCATTTCAGAAATCTTTTAATAGCGCTCGACCTTGAATCACCCAACAAACCAGAGTGCTTAAACGGAATTACTACAGAAAAACGACCTTCGGACCAGCGGTTGACTTAAATAAATCCTCGCAAGCAATGTCGTCATCTGAAGGAGCAACAGGAAAGTTACATTCCTCCAACTCCCAAAACCTTTCTAGAGAAAATTCCCGAGATAAATTGCAAACACTTTGATTAGAGGGCATACTTAAAGAACCAGATATTATCCATCCAAGTAATGAATCGTGCAATATTGGTAAGTCTGTTTTCTGAGTAACTGAATACATTAAAGGAAGGATCCGCTAATTTAATATGATCGGGAAGCTGAAGATCAGAAATAATGTAGTGATAAAGGTTCCGTTATACGAGTATTATAAACAATCAATCCTTTTGTTATAATCAGACACTAGCAAATGAATGCGAACAGTGCATTTTTCATTGAGAAAAGGACTGGCGGAATTTATCCCAATAATCGAAATATTTGTTGATGATTTTTCTAATCTAAGAAAATTAAACATTTTTGATGAAATAAAATTAGATTGGGATCAATTGTCCAGTAATGCCTAATTATGAAATTTTCCTTAGAATCTACAACCTTAATAATTACTGTAGATAATAAACATGGTGATTGGCATTATTTTGCTAAATTTACTTGAACGACCTGAGTATCTTTGAACATCAACATGTAATAAAACATTGTGTTTTTTATGACACTTAGTACATTTATGTCCTTTACATTTAAATAAGGAATGTCCTTGACACAGATAATTCTTACACTATTTTATGTTGAATAACGTGAGACAACCTATCTTCAATAGAAAGCCCCAAAAGCATTACAATCATAAATTAAGTGATCTGCTGAACAAAAGAAACTTTTCCTTTCACATGCGACTAAATTAACCGATTTATGTTTATTATCTTTAGGAATCTTATTAACGCCACCGTTTATTTCGAGGGTTTCTAATAAATCTGCTCTTATTCTTAAAAATTAGTAAAGAATTCAAATGAAGGAAAATCTGCCGATGATTTATGTCGCTCCCATTCTGTTAGCGTAGATTTATCCAATTTACTACAAATTAAAAATCAATAACGAATCGACTGATAAACAATCGCTTCCAAGCGATTTTAATGCGTGTAGATGTTTAAACAACGTATCGATAACATTGCGTATATTCACCGTCGATTCCTTATTCATCCTTTCCATATCAAATAATGCCTATGTGGTTGTGACACAATAATTTTTGTTGTTATATCTATTACAAATTAATTTCCAAGCAATCTCATAATTTTCAGCAGCTACTTTAAGGAATACAAGCATTTAGAAGCATCACCTGATAATGCTGACCGTAAATATAAATACTTTTGAACTGAATTGATTGTCATATTATTATGGATTAATGTTGCATATGTGTATTTAAATTCAACCACTCATTATAATTACCTTTACATTTTGTAAATTAATTATTAAGTAATTTTACTGACTGAGACAAATCTACCACAATTTATTCCCCTTTAACGCAGGCTCTGAAGTTGTATAGATTCAATAAGCTATTTTGCCTTATTAATTAAATGAAAGTATTATTGGTGAACGAATTTACTCATATTGTAACACTGTCGGCTCGGGTAGCTCTTTGTCGGAGAAATTAGGTTCGCCTATTTGGTATAAAAATTTATTGTTCCAAATACAAAATAAATTTAAAATTACCCTAATAAATAAACAGTTTGTCTCTAGTAGAATGCGGCTCAACAGTAGTGACGGTTCGTCGCCGAACGATAGGCTGCCAGAAGTCAGGTTGTTGGTTTCTGACTCCGCTTAAGCGACGTTGTGTTACGGTTCGGCGTGGCCTCGGTTTCACAATCGGTCCCCTACTTGAGGTAGACGACAATATGGCGGGCGCTGTAATAAACAGATACCTGTTCGGCTTATTTTATTAATTTAGTGAACTACGGAGAAATTAATGAACGGGTAAATATGAAAGCATATTTGGGTTTTAACATCAATAATTTCTTTAAATGATTGTAGGTAACACAAACGCTTTTTAAGTCCGCGGGCGTTTGTGATAACGACAAATCAAGGCACGTTTTTTTTATTTATTACAATCGTACGATGATCGGCAGGGAACAATTATTACAGGTATTTACACGCGTTGTCGTTAATCCCTAGTGTGGGTAAATGACGGTTTAATTGTGAACAAATATAATTACGGTAACTCGGTGAGTTTTATGGCGAATTGCATACGAATTTTTATTTGGGGTTTTAAAAGGAATACAGCGGCGGTCCGCGGATGGGCACCCACGTACTGGCAACCGAACTACGGGACGCAGTTGTCTCGCGGAAAAAATATCTCCACGTTTTAGCTGGGCGAGGATGGTTTCCAACTTTCCCGCAGAATAGGTACTCTACGTTCCAGTTGCCTTTTGGGGCAGTGTGAGTTTTGATCCTTTTTCGCTGAATGTTAACTCTACGCACTCCAGATCAAGCGGGTTGGAGTGTGTAGATTTCGCTGAAAGACAACTCTCTACGTTCTCTCACTCTATGATCGGTTTGCAGGTAAGGGGAAAATACAACTCTGACACTTCGCGGTATTGTTTTAGCTGAGATCCCGCTGCTGGGGTGAAACCCCCGTTCACGTCGGCTGACACGGCGGAATAAAGAAAGAAAAATCAAACGAAACTAAAATGAACGGATAATAAAAATAAAAAGAATTGAAAAATAAATGAAAATCAACACGGTTCTTTTTTGAGTGACGGCGGAAAATGTTCGTGCGTATGTTGTTCTCACAACCATACACCGGACGGAGTTGTTCCGCGATCAGGGGATTCGCGCTTTTATATCCTGTCGTGACGTAAACGGAATTTTGTTTGTCGTTAGCTTTATCGCCCATGTACCAAATGATAGCGGCACCGGCGGTGTTACGGATTTTCCTGTGTAAAATTTTCTATATTTTTAAGTTGTTAAAATTATTTATCAGAAAATCTATTAAAATTATGGTATTCTACAATATTCACTTTCCAAGTTATTATCAGAACAAATTAGTTCTATCTCGTCTTGCAATCATTTAAATTCCCCAAGAAAAAGATTCACATGGTCAGATAATTTCGCTAAACTTTCGTTAGTGATATTATTTAATGAATTTATCCGCTAACAATTGTTTAAAAATTCGTTAATGCCTTTTCGATGCCACCCCAGCCCCTATGCAACTTTTATCATTATAACAAAAGTAAAAGGTGATAACGCGTTAATTCACGTACAATTACAAATGAGTAATATAAATCTACATCCTATTACCAATCGCAGACAGCAAAAATATTGATTTATACGTTTTATAGGATATTAATTAATAAGGAGCTCAATTAATTATTTCTATTCTTAGTTGTTGTTATGCCTTTATCTTATGAACGTGTCATGGTGTAGGTTTTTCCAACAATTTTCCATTTAAATTTCCTCCAGTTCGAATTATATATCATACTTAATTTTCCATAATACTTCATACGGCCTGAATTGGACTATGAATAATTTTATTAACGATAGAATGGGACTGTAATTATAATTTCTTTTTATTTGTCGCTTATTACTTGTAGAGTTATAAAAGTTGTTTTTATCTGCTAACGACGTACAACGATTTCCTGCTAAATACTTAATTTCTTATCACCTAAGGCTCTTTGGTAAAAAATAGTAAAACATGCGCAGTGTTTAAAATTAACGTTTCGTGAAAAACAAATAAAATTGAATAGCAGTATAAAAAGGGCGCAAATTACTTTATCAATCACTCATCAGCGTTTACGGATATGAAAGAATTTGTCGTTTCATTACATTCCACCAAGTTGCTACTTTGAGAAACATTATTAGCAGCTTCACCGTATTCACCTACTCTTCCTTTGGCTTTGTTAAAACCCCTGCTAATGTTAGTCTAACAAACAATTTAAGGAAAAAATAAGCCAAAAAAAAGGAAATCAAAACAATTTTTCTAAAAAATGAACGAAAAATTCTAAACGCAATTAGCTAACGAAATTTAAAATAAAAAAGAAAAAGGAACAAGCTTCACCCAATTTAATTTGAAAAAGCACAATCGGTTAAAATTTATAAGCACGTCCGCACTCTTTCAATGTCACGATTGGAATCCCTGGCAACTTTCTTTCATACAGCATCTTTTCTTGTAACATTAATAATGGGATTTCTAGTACTTGTCGTAGGGAGTAATCATATGCTACATTATGGACCACTTATGATGCCGATATGGCCTTAGACTCCTGTACTCTAAAACAAATATAACTAATAAAAATCATGGCACCTACACCCTTAAGAAACATACTATCATACATAGTAACGTTATCAGTTCCTCTAAATGTTGTACATTTCACCAATAATAAAAAATTATAATGCTTCAGGAGTTTCATTTTTATGATGTGGATAACTGTACACTAAATCGTAAATCTTTAACTTACATTATTGGTAAGACTCTTATTGTATTAGATCTTGTTTATAAATTATAATTGATTTGGTGCTGTATATTAAATTATGGGATTATATTTTTGTTTTATTTACACATTTCTTGAACGGTTTAAAGAGTAAGGTTATGTGTTAAAATTAATATAATTCGACAGCTTAAATCTTGAATTAATAGATGACACTGTAAATTTACCAATTTTAATTGATTTTTGTACTTTTTCTATGTGTTTTATTTTAAAAAATACTGGGAAAAGCGTTTTTTCGCAAGTAAAATTAAAATTACATTGTACTATTATTGTTTAAAAAGCCCAAATATACTAGTGCTTTTTACTGGGTTTTCCGGGCACTAGTGCGTGAAGCAATGTTCCTGATTGGCTATACGCTTATGTGTAAACCAGTTCCTAGTAGGCGAGCAATAAAACTCATTATAAGTTGTACGACAGCTTTATTTGCTAAACAAATAAAGAGCAATACGTAACTGAACGAAGCAGTTTGAG
>JALBCR010003939.1:0-20328 GCA_030710515.1 Abscondita cerata | reverse complement strand
ATCAGTGCTGGATCAGTTGCGTATTTAACCGTCAAAGAAACTAGCGACTGGTAGTTTAGGTTTACCAGAAAAATAGATTTTGCCAGGTAGGAATGCAGAAATACCGTATGTATTTCTTGGGGATGAGGCTTTTCCTTTGAGTGACAATTGTATGAAACCGTATTCAGGAGTACATAACAAAGTTCAGCTGAACAAATTTTCAATTACCGGCTTAGTAGAGCACGATGAGTAGTTCAAATGTGTTCCGAAATTTCTTCTGCAGTTTTTCGAGTATTACGAAAGCCCATGTTATTGGAGCCCGCAAAAGCACAATTAATTGTGATGACTGTCGTTCATCTCCTTCTTGGAAGGAAATGGAGTTTTAATAGAAAGTAGTTGGAGACGGGGAGTCAATGAGGAAATGACTTCGCTAATACTCAATCGTGAATATGCCCCGAAGATCAACACAGAATGCTAAAGAAATTCGAGAAGAGTTTAAAGAATATTTTACCAATATTGAAGTTTGGAATGGCAAGATAAATACGCAAGTAAATATTAATCTCTTTACCTTCCGTGTCGATTGTATTTCGCGGCTCATCTATATCCAGTAAGTAGTTTTCAAATGCGAACCATTTTGAAATGTAAATATCTTTATGAGCTGCAAATTGTAAATAATTGATGTATGTTAACTCTGATGTATGTCAAAAATAATAAACACATACCTTTTCCAGTTCCGATGCTTTTTGCCTTTTGCCTTTTCTCTCCGAAATGATCCTAATAAACTATTAAGTTTTTGTTTTAATTCATTTATAACTTCATATTTAAGGCAATCTGCTCCCACGCATCAATTTTTATTTCGAGAAAGTGCTCGGATATTTAGCAACCCATAATATTGGTCACTTTTCGTATTGATCAATTAAACTTAACAATTTTTCATTTGTCCACTCCATATTGTGCGTATAAACACGTTGAAAAATACGTCCACTGAGAGCCTGTTTGCGCAAAAATTCTTTGATGGACCGACAAGCAACATATCGCGTTCGTGCGTGCTAAGTGCACGCGCACTCAAACCAAGCATTTTTACGCGCAAATCGTTCATTGCGCAAATAAGTCATGCCTTTATGTGTCTAGTTTAATGTCTATTTACTATATTTCGTTTTGATGTTGTTGTTTGAACGTAATAAATTGTAATGTTTCCCTATTAACCTAAATTACTTTTAAAGATCTAACAGGTATGGGGCCTCGTGGTTTTGTTTGAATAATAATTATTTTTCCACTACTAGCTGTGAAGTGGACAATTATTGCGTCTCCTAGCCAACTGAGAAGTTGAATTTCTCTATTAGTGGTTAATAATTTTTTATTGTTGACCTAGGTTAATAATGGACAAATTCAAGTTTTTGAGAATCTAAGAATAGTTGTTTAACAAAAACGAGTGAAACATAATTTTGTATATCCAGGAGATTATCTTTAACGTATTTGCTGCTTAAAATTACCTAACACGATAAAATTATTTGAATAAAAAATGCCATTAGTTTAAAATTCGCGCCCCTATCCCATAACCGCAAATACATAACCTGAATTTATTTATTTATTAAATATGATGGTAGAATCAGTTTTTCAGGTTTCCCAAAGGAGATTTAACCAGGCGAGTTAAGTTACATCAAGAATTTTAAGTAAATTACAAACATTTGGTTGTAGGTGTTTTGAATGGTTAACAGAATCTGGAAGGTCCGATCTGTTGCATAAAAATGTCGACTCTAAAAACTTAACGAGTATGTGGCGAACACTTGCCATTCCTAAATGAATTACAAGTGTCAATTTCTGAAACACAATATTCAAATGATGCAAGGTATATTGGCGAAGCAATAAATGCCCGTTAACATCTCTAGCTATACCAAAACTACTCAAGCTTGCAGCTCAAATACTCTTAGGTAAAGAAAATTACGGAGGAACATTCTTAAATTGCAACGTGAAAAGAAAGCACTTCAATTGAAGTTAACATCTCCCAACGATTACTTCCCGAAAGCAGAGCACAAATTGTGACAGCCCAAGTGGACTTAAAAATAAACCACTAAGAAGCAGGAGATATACAGAGGAATACAAACAATTTTCACTAAAATTATATTTTACGAGCCCCAAAATGTTAATTTTAAAGTAGGTTTTAAATTTTTGCCAGCTCAAACTGCTACGTGATCATGGTTAGAGTTATATATAAAAGTTCAAACAACCCTTGTGCTACATCTTTACAAATACGATATGCAAAGGTGACAAATTGAAGTCGATAGTATTAAACTGCATAGAAAAGCTACAACTACAATGCGGTGCCAATGTTAGGGCAGTAGTAAAATTTTCGAAACCTAATTAAAAGAATAGATGTATCACCGGAAAAACCATACCTTCTCGTAAACGATAAGAAAATCTATTATTTCTTCGATGTCCCCTATTTATTGAAGTCGGTGCAAAATAACTTGATTAAATACGATATAATCTTTAATAACAAAAAAGCATCTTGGAAAGACATTAAAAATTTCTACATGTCAGACAAATCTAAACCGCTGCGATTGGCTCCTAAATCAACTAATTTACATATTACTCGAATAATTTTCAGAAAATGAAGGTGGAATATACCACACAAGTGTTTAGTGAATCAGTTGCAGTTGGTTTATCAAGAAATGTTTATTTTTATTTTGGCTTAAATTTGGCTAGTAGTGGAAAAAAAAATAGTATATACACCATGGTTGTGAAGTCCATTATTGCCTACGCACCTTATTTCGCCGAGGGGGCGGTAGCTAAGGCAATAATGACAGACTTCACAACCTTGGTGTGTACTCTCTGTTGTTTTGTATTCGTTTTATTTCCAAAATTGTTTTAAATAATTTTTAGAAACGTTTGAAAAATTAGAAGTGTCAAATGCACAATGTGTACGAAGGGGGCTTCTTAAAATTTGTGAAATAGGGCAGCTTAAATTGGTTAATTCGCCCGATAACTGTAGATGCTTCCCAATATTTTTTAGTGATTATCGGAATCAATTTCAGCAATGTAACTAGTGACCGCGACAGCCGGTACATAAATTTATTATTAAATATAAGTACGGAAAACATTCCTATAAGATTTTTCGTTGTTCAATGCCCTTTAATAACCAATTCAAAGAACATGAAAATTTAAATAAAACAAAAACAAAATTATCGTGTAAAAATTCATTCTGAGCTGTTTACGAAATCCTCGGGCAGTGCAATAAACTTATCTTGTTTACAACCCATCAATAACGAAAAAAATTATATCAGACATTATAGTTCAGATACATCTAAACATTACATTCATCAAGCCACTGTCATTTTTAACCACAAAACTTAAAAAAACCACACCAAATTAAGTAAAAAAGACGGCAAAATTATAGCATCCGATTCTTTAAATCAAGATTAATAACAAGGTTGGGATTTTATCGTTACTTTATAATTAAATTTTGCACTGAAATGAGAGCCAATGCACTGTTTAAGTGGTCGTTAATTATTAAGTTGACAAATAAAACGTTTCGGATTTGATTTATAAAAAGACAAACTCGTACTTTATGGATTTATGAAGCTGGTTTTTGTTTGGATTATACAATTGCTAATTTAATATTGTACCCTAAATAAATTAATATACTGAAAATTTCAATGACCCTGAGGAAGTACCGTTCAAATGGAATCCTCTGTGGGAACTATCAGTATGCAAATCAATTGTGCACTTATGAGAATAATAATATGGTATCCTTGCTAGAAAGAAAAAAAAACAGTTGTATAATCGTTGTTGATTGAGATGGCGGTAATTAGATAATGTCTATATATGCTAATTGGGGCGCTAACAAAAGTCCTGAAACCTAAAATTAGTCCCAATTAATTAATGAACACATCGTAATAATTAGAAGAAAAATAGAATTTGTGGCTTGATTAATCGATGTCGTGATATCAGAGAAGTAATAGTAGCTTTTGACATCGTAAATTAATATCTGAATGGATGAATCGCAAAAATAAAAAAAAAAATAAAATTGTCTATCGCATGTACCCTTTTATTTTAGGGACAGGCACGTGGGCGAAAGTTGTTCAGTATCAATTTATTATAAGATGTTTTTGTTCTGTTGAAACTTATTTGCGGATGTAATAATAAATCATTACCTTTTAAGCGAGTTTATCTTTTTTTGATGAATCTTACAAGTGTCGCGCATTGTCATCAACTTTAATCACTTTTCCTTTCTTGGATGTAGTTACCGCAAATGTAATATGTAATACAACACTTGTGACGAGGGTTCAACTTTTTCGGGTTCCATAAGTGTATGGACTTTAAAATCAAGTTTTTCGATCAATGCTATGATGTAAATATTTCATTGTTAAATGTGATAAATAATGCTATATTGAAAGAAAAGTGTCACACAGACATATTTTGCGAAACGACGACAAAGTTTGCAAACCCATTAGACGTAGGTAGGTACGTAAATGACATTAGCGGTTTACACTATTTTTGGTTTTTTTTTTAAATTTACATTTTATTTTAATTGGAATTTTTTATTAACCTTTAAATTAAAGAATAGTAAGAACATGTCATTAATACAATTAGTAGTTCAATACACTGCCACTGACGATGATTAACATTCAGAACCATGATAATGATTTACGAGGTTCACTGGATACCGTTTTCTTCTAGTTTAGTTGAAAGTTCATCACGATTTGCTCATTTCTCATACCTTCTGTTATTTTTGGGTTTTTACTTCAGGTATTCATATATTGTATAGTCTTGATAACACATAAGTGGTTTCTATAGAAGTATAGAATATTTTCTTTAAGTTTTACTTAATTTTCACATAATCTTCTCAAAAAATCCAACATAATAGACCTTGCTCGATTAAAAAAATATGCCGAACTCGGCAATACGTTTGCACTACAGCATAAGAAGGGCACATTTTTGTATAAATTGGAAAACTACAGAAAATGGGTACACTCTGTACCTTTTACACTGCTGTAGATAAAATTTGATAATTCAAAGACTGCTAAAACTACAAAATTTTCCATGATCGTTTGGAAAAATGATTTTTTTAAGAATGAAAAATTATGTGTTACACCTCATTTTTTACGCATTTTTAAAAACTTTAAGCACAGTAAATTTTAGAAACAATCTACTTTTTAAAAGTGTATACCATCCATTACAGTTACATTTGAAAAAATTTTTAAATTTGAGTGAAGAAGTTACAGCACGTAATTGGAAATCATAGAAACAAATTAACTGGAAACTAGCAAAAACAGGCAGATTAGTAGTGTATAAACGACACCTCCAGTGAAGCGTTGCCCATGTAGTAAATAGCCAGTAGCAGAAGGTAGAAAAAGACCAAAAAATGTGTCAACAAATTGAAGGAGGCATGAATCATATGAACATTAAATTCAATGCTATAGTAGCAAAAATACAAGTAATATAGAGTGTACTGTAAAAAAGTTAAACTGAAGAGAGAGAATTGAGTACCTAGAAAGAGAGAGAGCAGGAAAGAAGCATAGTACCTAATAATGATGAAAAAGGAAAAAAGTGCAAAAACATACACTACTTTTTAGATAAACTAGAGACCAACCTAAAAATGCAGAAGAAATTAATAAATTAAGTCAAATTGGGAAATATAAGAAATACCAATAAAGACCAAGTATTGTCAAATTAAATAAATACGAAAATAAAGATATTTCAAATGCTAAGAAACTGAAACGGACAAACATTTGGATAGACAAAGACGACCCTAATGTAGTACAGGCAAAACAAATTAGGTAGCGAAGGATAAGTGCTGTAAAGCAGTATGTTGATTATTAAAATGGGTTATCTACAGCAGCACACCTAAAGAAGGAATAAAAAGGAGGAAGTGAAAAGTATGAGGCAGAAAAGTACAGAAAGGTATCTCAACCCAACAAAAAACGAAACGAAAAAAACAATGAAGGAAATTTTTCACTGGACAAGGAGTGGTCCTAAAGAAAGTAAAAACAATAAAATAAACGGAAAATTGTATAGTTTATTTATTTATTCGTTTGGTGCATTATCTTCATTATTGTATTGATTAGTATAAACTTTTATAGTGTGGTGATGAAATCGTTTGCAATTGTGGATTGGTTTTTCTTGGTAAAAAATTTGCTTCAAAGTTTACGGAAACCACTAAAACCTAAACATGCCAGCATTACTCACTTTAGTATTTATATGTAATAATATTAATTGAGCGTGTAAACGTTATATCGAGTTGATTGATTTAGAGATACTTTTTTATGACGGGGTCGGATCAACTGAGTGACATGCTTCCTCAATAGTGTTTGACATTTCTTAATGGAAGGACTTAGTCCCGCACAGCGCCTATAGCCTGTGGAAAAATCGGTCCATATTTCTTCAAAGAGGCCGACCGGATATTTCTGTGAGTGTTGATTGTTATCGCGCCATGATAAAGACTATTTGATACCTAAAATTGAAGCCCGTGATCTTGACGAAATTTGGTTCACACAGCCCGTAAAGCCATGGTTTTACTGCGAAAACGATTCGGTGAACAGATCATTTCACGCTTTGGACCTGTGAGTTGGCCGGCTAAATCATGTGACATAACACCTCCTGACTTTTTCATTTGGAGCGATGTAAACTCTAAAGTATACATGGATAAGCCGGTTACACATTGAGGCATTGGAGGTCTATATTACTGAGTCATTGGCCAAATACCATTCAAAATACTGAAGCGCAACATTGAAAATTGGAACATCAGAATGAACCTGCTAACCGTAGTTACGGCCAACATTTGAAAGCAATTATCTTTAAGAAATAATTGTAGAGAATGGTTCTTTGTATGATAACAAACATTATAAAATAAACTTATTTTTATTCATTTTTTTTTATATTTAAAAAAATACTTTTAAATGAATCATCCTTTAGAAGTAAATAAGAATATAAAATATAACAGCACATATAATGGACCGGTCCAAGCGCCAGTGACGACCTCTTGGAAAAAGAACAAGAACTAATTGAAAACATAAAAATGGATATATAGAAATTATAGCACAAACAGATACAAAGAAAGAAAGCAAAAACAGAGCAACAGATTTTAAGTAATGGACAATTGCTAGTAGTGTGTGGTATTAGTAGAGTAAAAGTAAAGTAAAGTAAAAGATGAGTTTTTATAAATTACTACATGAAATAAACTAATCAAAACAAATAAGGAGACACTTACAAAAATTCTAATATTTTTGTATCCATGCAATGGAATTTGTAAAATCTTGTATCCACTTGTTTCATAAAAATGTGTCTCCCAGTGTGACTCATTACAATCATTTTCGAATAAGCCGTTGAAAAAATAAAGAAGGAAATTTAACATTAAAGCACAAATCGTATAATTGTCAAAACATTAAATTATTCAAAACAAAGAGTAAAAGCAAAACTAATAATGAGTTCGTCCTCCTCTTGCTCGGAGGAGTTCAGTGCATCAACAGGGCAATCAAGTTGGAGATGATGTCTTGTGGCAGTACTTCCAATTCCTGAAGAAGAAGTTATTCAACTTGTTGAAGATTTTGAATGGGTAGGAGTTCTCGGGTTCGACGTTCCATGGTATCCCATAGATGCTTGGTCGGGTCTGAGCTGTTGGCTGGCCATTCCATAACATCGATATTGTGCTCATTTAAAAATTTTCACTATTCTCGCTATGTGGGGCCAAGCGTTATCGTGCTGGTAGATGAAATCAGCTCCCATATTTTGAGCAAACGGAACAATATGTGGTTCTAAAATGTCTCTGATGTAACCTAAAGCTGTTAGTGATATTTCTCTAAGAATCACTAATTCCGTACGGGCATTTAAAGTTATACCTCCCCAGACCATAATAGACCCCCACCAAAAGGACAATTTCTTGAACAGTATCATCGAGGTAACGTTGCCCCGCCATCTCCATACACGTAGACGTCCATCATTGTGATCTACACAAAATCTGGACCCGTCTGAAAACATTACATTGCTCCACTGTTCCATAGTCCAATTGCTATGGATGTGAGCAAAATTTTGTCGCGCTCTGGTGGTGGGCTACGGTTAACCGAGGTACTTTTTTTGGTTTTTCTTTGCATTCAGCTCAGTTTTATGGAGTCTATTTCTCACCGTTTGAGTGAAAGTTCTAGTTCTAGAAGCGACCAACAGGTGATTTTGAAGAGCCCGTGTCGTAATTCTGCATTCTTTGATTGCCCAACGAGTCAGCAAACGATCTTCTCAAGCAGTAGTGGTCCTTTGCCTGTGAGGATAAGGACGTCTTTGAACGATACCATGATCCAAATGCTTGAGCCAGAATGACTTACAACCATTAACTGTGCAACTTGTCTTCTTGAACAGCCTTCTTCTATTAATGTAACCGCTCTTGCTACTTCAATTTGAGTTAGCTACACTCTTTGAACCCTTCTCCTACGTAACACGTCTACTTCCTGTTAAAGTAAAACTATGCCTCCAAACAGTAAAATTATGATGTTATTTTGTTGGTTTTGTTTTGTCTGACAAAAGGCACTATTCAAAGTTTGCTAACCTTTAATTCAAAGTATCTTTACTGTTTTTAACAAATTTATAATTGATTGTACCAGATGTTTAAAAATACAGGTAAAAATAGGTGTCTCTTTTTCGTTTTGATTAGTTTATATAAAACAAAAGATGGTTATTAATTCTAGTGGGAGATTTGAGTGCCAAAGTGAGAATAAAAACAAATAAAATGGAATGGGGGTAATAGGAAAGCAAATATACTAGAAATAGATCAAGACTACTTTATGGATAATAATTGCTAATAACTTGAAGAAATCGACAAAATGTTCGGTAATGATAGAAAACAGAGAAGAGAAGTAAATGATAGACTTTATGATAGTAGGAGCACAAACATAGAAAAATAGCAGGGTAAGAACAGAATCTTAGATTATGGTAGTGTATCAGTTAAGGAAATCTTCAATAATAGAAAAATGGAAGAAAATTGCAGAACAAATTAAAAGAAATACAGTATTAGAAAAATTTAATCAAAATTGGAACAACCTTGAGAATTATTACTAATTGAGAAGGTAAGAAACAAAAATACCTTAAAACACAAGATAAACCTGAACTGCCAAGGAGTTTTGGAGGACAAATCAACAATTAATAAAAACAAAATCAAAACACATTTTATCGAAAAATGTAATATCCTAAGAAATAAAGCAAAATTACGTACTACAGCAAAGGAGAAATTTTAACATATGAGGATAAAATAATGGAAAAGAGGATAGAATACTTGTAGCGCTGCTGAATAAGAAAGAGGAGACAGTAATAGGAAAGGAAAAGGCGATCAAAAGTACCAAAAATAGCAGAGGGAGAAACAGCTGAAGAAATTGGAAGAAGATATAAAAAAACAAGGCAGGAGAAAGGAAGGAATAAGAAAATAATAACCCAATGCTGGAGAAGATAAAAATAACAACGAATGGAAAATGGTCTTTATATTTCAAGAAGGGAATGCGGAGGCAAAATTACACTATTACATTACATTATAAGGAAGTATAGATGATGTACAGAATGGTTTCAATTCAAAAGCAAAATATACAAGTTTATATTTTTCCCACAATACAGCAGGTTATACAAAAGAAACATGACAATACATGTGGTTCATAGACATGAATAAGATATTTTATACAATAATAAAAAGAAAGTATAAGGAAGTTTAAAAAGAAGAATGTGGAGGACCAATTAGTACAAAGGATCATGGAACATTCTATACAACAGGAAGGAATCAGGCAAGGGATTGTATTAAGTCCCTTATTTATTATATGATCACTGAATAAAACGGCAAAAAATATTAACCTGACATGGATCGTCAAAGTAGAGTACCGTAATCTACTGTTTCGGCAGATAGAGTTTATGTCTTCAGGAATCATAACCCTAAGAAAACTGGCCTTGACATGAACATGAATAACAAAATGTATGGTCATAAGCAACCGGGTAAGCAAATACAACTAACAATAGAAGAGAAAATATTAAAGAAGCGAATAAATATAGTGCTTAGGATCCTCAATGGAAACGCGGATGATGAACTCTACCATAAATTTTACCACACAAATAAAAAACAAATAAGAAGAAATAGAGGTGCCATAGAATGGATGATTTAAGAAAGAACTAGAGTAAAATCAACAAAACAAATGTTGAAAGAGAAGAGCCTGAGTTGGTTCGGACATCTATGTGAGGATGAAAAAAAAATTGAAGGAAAATATGGGAAGAAAAGTCGATGAGAAAAGAACAAGAGAGGGGAGGCCGAGGCAGAGGGAGAATGATAATGTTCGAAAGTACTGGAAAAGAGATGGAAAACCTGAAACTCTGCAAAAGAAACAGCAGGAAGGAATGGAAGGGTTAGTAATCTCAACACCTTAGGTTAAAGATGAGAAGACTCTATGTATGTAGAATGTAGCCTAACCGAAGATAATTGCCAAGACACGATATTCTGTGACTTTTCAAAATTAAATACTGTCCATTCGTAAGCACACCAATTAAGAAATGCTTAACTAATTAAATTATGCTCAGAATTCGCATTAATCCTAGGTTTTTACAAAAACAGCAGCGGTTTTAACGTTTAAATCGTGCTTATACCGGGTTCTTCTTTTTCAATTACACATTCTATGTTCTATGTGTAATTACAAAAGAAAAAATGTCAAGGGTCAATATTACAATTATTTTATGTCAACTTGTTTTTACTATTGAGTTTTTTATTATTTAATTACTAGTGAAATACATAAATTATTTTTTTGCGATTTGCGTTAATAATTTATAAAGAAATTACTTCTGGATAAAAAAATAAATAATTCTAACCCAACTTCTGCAGATTTGTGCAAGTATAACGTGGTATAACTGGTTGCATATATCCCACCCATGATTTGAATTTTTTCATTTAAAAATACACATAGTGTAAATGGGTAACTAAGAACCCGGTATACATACGGTCAAAAACAATTTTTTCCTCAAACAAGTAAAAAAATAAGGTGAAATTTTTCGGTTTTAAACTGTCGTAAAACTTCTTATCTTATGTAAAACTTAGGAAAAACAGTTTTAAAACTAAGAAAATAACCAAAATTGATATTATATTATTTTAACTACGGCCATTGATGTAAATAGCTCAATGCGCATGGTCGATATCACTGTAACTTGGCTCGCATTGTACTGTAAACAAATCATTACGTGTTCTGTAAGTAAGAACATTGATATGACAACCAACGTGATAATGAACATTATTCTAATAAGTAAGCACCTAGATAGTATCACTAAAAATGTTTCAATATTTTTCAAAACGGATAACTTTAGTCAATACTCTTGAGGTGGTCATAGATGAAGTATAGTACGTTTCTCAAATTGTAAACAAGCTACTCGGCTCGTGCGCAACTCTTCACAGTCGTACGTAATATGCATCTTACAATGCTCGTTACGTAATATACTATAACCAGCATGTAATGTATGGTATTACCATTATATAAGTATTGCTCTCACAAGGATTGAGTCAAAACTTTTTAATTTAATAAAACCAAGCAAAAGGGGTCGTGTTTTGTTATCTATTATGACTCCTGGTTTATCGGTAACAGTATTTCTCAGTTAGCTTTAAAAAATCTTCTAAATGTTACTTTATTCAATTTAACAAAAACAGAATAAATTCTTTCTCGCCCGGTAGACTACTAGAAGTCAGGAAATCCAACTTGTCAACTAAACAAGATCTGCACTAAAGTAAAGTCTGAGTACTTGTTAACCAAGCCAGATTCTAGACTGAAAGCAGTCTGAGTACTTAGACCTGAGGTTTCGTAGTCTATCCTAAACTCTCGTTTGATTATTTCAAGTTTTTCGCACTGATGAATCCCCTTACGATAGTTGGTAAAACGTTAGCAACTACGGTTACTATTTCGACACGGTCGAACCTCGGAATACATTGTAAGGGACATCCTGAGTGACTCACATAAAGTCAGTAGTTCCTCAAGAGTCTTGTCATTTTCCTTTTTTTATTAATTAATGATTTTTTAATTTTTTTTAAACGTTACCTACACTGTTAAAACAGGTCATATTTTTGTTGAACAGTTTGGTATAGTAAAATCAACTTATAGAAAAATTTAAAAATTGATATGTATATAGAAACCATCTCATTTATCAAAAAGTTACTTTCGTGAACAAATCAGAACATAGTTAAAATATTGAAAAAATAGTACATCCGTAAGGATAATTAAAATGTGTCTTAATTAAACATTACAGCCGATGTTTGTATACTATTTTATTCTCAATCAATCATTTTTATCTTATACCTAAAACAGAAAATTTATAGTTTTTTTTCTGATTGAATCATAACACTCTAATATTTCCTGAGGGAAATATGGCTTATTCATAATAGCTATTATTTATTTTTTAATTAAAGGAACAAAAACAACATGAAATGTTTTATTTTTAATTAAAGCAAGAAATGAACTAACAAAGTCTTTGCATTTTGTAACGCTATTTTTCAGAACAAAAATAAAACTTGCAATTCTCAAACATTTCGCTAAAACGAGATACAAACAATGAAGAATCTTGTTCGCCATTCGTCGATGAGACTGGCGTTTCCCTACTAACAGCATTCAGATCAGTTGCAGTCTTAAAGGATTTTCAAAAACCGTCACCAAAGATTGTGATGACTGTGCTACATGCGATGACATCATTGACACACCAGGAACTGTAACAGATGCTGCAGATGGTTCTCCCTCCCCCCATCTATCATCTTTGTCACCTTATTTTCTGCAACATACTGCCAGCCAAATAACCTTCCACAACAGACAAACTTTTCCAAACACCGTGTCTCTCAGTGTAGTCATTGAGGCTCCGCATCAGCCACTAAAGTCGCAGATGTTTGTCTTCCACAATGGCCTGTATACGCTTTTGAATTATCCAAACCCAAACATTCAGCAACCTTTACTTGGAATCTTTCTAAATGTATTTTTGCCAACCGGTTGAAGAGTACACTTCTTATTTTGATAAGCCAGGAAGAACCTAAGAACACCTTGCGGACGCAACGCCGAATATTCTCTCACTAAACGAAGCACCCAATCATCAATTGTAAATTTTCTATTTACATCATTCTTCGTTTTTGAAACGTTGATCACGATCACCGATCCACGATCCTCAATATCGGAAGAGAGCATATTCACCAATTCGTTCGTTCTGCAGGCGCCAAAGATTTCCATAATTAAAGCGACCTTTAAAATTACGGATATACCAATCTAATCAACATAGAAGAATTGCAATGAAATTTTCACCTTATACATCCAAAAATTCCAATAGGAGCTTCTCGGGACAACACCTCTGATTTTTAGGAACGTATACTTTTTATTTTTTACAAATGCTTCTACGTTCATCTAACTATTTTAACATCAACATATTTTTCGTTTAAATGTAACATTGACCTTAGCATCGACAATTTTGACCACAACGTAAGAAAATAACAAAATTCATAGCAAAATACCAAATCTTCAAAAACGCAGCAAAATATTTTTGTCGACACCGTTCACCAAATTTTCACTTTTCCACTCTTGAAAATCTTCTTACACTTTAGTGTAAGCAGCTTTAGTTTCGCGGTAACCAAACATTCACGGGCTTTTACCGCTTGTGTTAGCACGTAGTTTGACATTTCATCAATTTTATTTATTACAGAACGCAAAAATCAAACCAGCCACCCATGATATTTACACGGACCTTAGCAACCTTTTCAATCTGATAAATTCAAAATTTACAATCCAATATTTTCCATTTTCACAACAATATTGTTTCAAAGAGAAAAAAAAAAGAATACATTCTATTCATATTCCCCTAGTTGTAATAATAGCTATTAATTATCATTGTCATATTTTCATACCCAATTTAAAATAAGCTAGCTATGTAATACAAATGTTATATCATAAAATAAACCCATACTATTAATTTTGATAGTAATTATAATTGTACCTACTAGGTTATTATTACAAATGTTTGCTATTATGGACACTTAAATTAATATTGGTCACACTAAAACTATGCACTTAGAATTTTCTAGCTACATCTATAAATACTTTGTCTAAACATTTCTAGGTCAGGATGTATGTTAGGTTTTGAAAGAGTTTTTGAGCTATTTGCAAAATAACTAATTTTTAGGTTAGAAACACATACTTACACTTAAGTACAAGGAATGACGATGACATTTCTTCTTCAAAACATGCACTGAAGCAATTTAATGAAACATCATGTGATTTGAATACAATTATGTAGTATTATTATTCGTACATTTTAATTACAATATACTAGTAACATGTTCCGTTTTTCTAAAAGGCGCTTCCTGTTTTTCCGTGTGGAAGTACTGATTCAGCTTGCAGGATTTTTATTACTTGCTGTTACTACTATCACAAATAATATTAGATTAAACGTATAGGTAACAGTTAAACAAACTCCATCAAATTAAAAGCCTTGAGTAAGTTGAACGATCTTCCAAAATGCACAAATTTCAATAAAGAACATTAAAATAAATCAGCAACAAATAATTTATACGATTTTGCTGTTGTTGATGCTCATTAAATTCTTTTAGATGGTAAACAAGATTCCTGGAGAGAAGATTGACTTTCCTTGTTAGAGAAGCTGTAATCATATTTAAACAAAGCATTAATTTATTTTTAAAAACTATGTCGCCGTTGTTTTACAATATTAAATTAGAATAATGTAGTTAATAATAATAAATCATAAATGTTCAATGCCATAACTTTTAAAGAAACATCACGGTACGTTAGCTGTCTGATTTGCTTATCACATATGTCAACTATTGTGTAAAAACTCAAGCAACTTTTAGAATAAGTTAACAACATATAATTGGTCTTGTCAGTTCTTACTCGTTAAGCTGTGTGTATTATGATTGAACGGTCACTTTAAAAAAGAAACCCGATAGAAAGTAGTGTATTAATAACAAAAGAAAGCCCAGTTTGATTTCCGTCTAACATTTATATCTATGTCTCTATGTTGAGATAGTTTTTGATCTTCATCAAATACACCGATATAAATTAAGTTCTTCCAAAACCGAGTTTATGTGATGATAGTGGATCGAATGTAATTAAAATATTGTTGGTTTAAAAAGTACGAGTAGGTACATTTGTTTTAAAATACAGTGTAGGCATTCCAGGAAAAAGGATTTAGGAAACCGTAAAAGATACCAACAATGTTGGTTAAATAGAAAAAGTTGTGCCATTCCGATCAGATGCTGAATTGAAATTAAAAGGGGTTTTGAAATTGTTAGGGAAAACCAAAATTGTGTTTTTTCAAAAAATTAGAATGTCGTCACCATCTATTAAAAAAAATTAATAAATCAAGGAATGAAAACTCTAAACTGCAGCGTCTATCTGTAACGAAAAAGAAACATGAATGAACTGCACAAAAACTATACTTGAACACGTGTTTCGATTGCTAAGCTATTTTTAAGTTAGTTCGGTGGATGAGCTATAGCTATCGAAACATGTGTTCGAGGTTCTGACTATAGTTTTTTGTGCAGTTTTTGGTGTTTTCTTTTGTTACAAATTTTAATAAAATTTAGTAGTTTTATATTAGCAAAATATCGTGACGATTTCTTTCCAGACCTTCTAGATTTTTTGTAACCATGGCTTACTTTATTAGTTCTTATAGCAGCCATATTGGATTTATTGGTTATTGCATTAAATGTATAAAAGAGTTTTTCAAACATGTATAATACGCCTAGCTTTGGATTATACAAAATTTAAATTTATTTTAAACGTAACAACAGCTGTGAAAGAAATTTCTGTAATTGTAAGTTTGTTGTCAAGCTACGTTCCTATTAGTGAAAATTTTATTAGTTATTAGATTTTAATTTTATGATCTTATGTGTTTTTTAGACAAATGTGTTTTAGTTGCCGAGGCGATAGCAGAGGCAAATAAAAATATAGAGTAATGAAAAAGGACTTTAATGTCTAATAAAAATAGTAAATATCTTGTTTTGCAAAGTATTGTATACACTCATAGTGCTCGGTCAACTGGCAAAATAATGTTGAATAGACTAAATTAAAGTGCTCTGAGGGCAACTCAGAGTATCGCCCATATGTAGAATATATTAGTGAAGAACTCGAGATGGTGATTCAGAAAGGAAAGTGTAGTTTTCCAATTGGTTAATACAAAAATGAACATTCCTGGTGTTGCTCGTTTGCCGGATCTTACGCCTCTTGATTTCGTATTTCGAGACACTAATGTTTGAACAAATACGCAGACAAATGGTTAAGAAGTTTAAAAAACGGTTGCAGCACATCCGGATATACCGAAAGTTGACGCAAACTTACTTATTTTAAATAGCATGTTATGTTTTATGCAAGATTCAAATTCTACTTAATCTTTTAAGACAACTTTCAATAACATTTATTAACTCTGAAATTAATATTTTTGAAGTTGTTTTGATGTTAAGAAAATATTATACAAAAATAATCCAACTTTGAAAATTAATAACGCCCCTATGTAAAATCTAATAGATATTTTTTATACGTTTATGAGAGATGGAACTTATGTGTGAATAAACTACAAACGTTTCAAATTGTACAATGTTCATTTAGTCGCTTACTGTATATTTCCTATAATAATGGCAGCTTCCGTAATGGTTTTACTTTAAAAAAAAAAAGAATAAATAAGAGTCGCGAATACCAAACTGAATCACTCGATACATAAAGAAGGTGTGATATTAGTCAAAATTTTAGACACAAAACGTACATGATCCGAGTATTAATTGTGCATTCTTCCTGATGGAAGTGGTCCAATCCTGTAGAATTAATGAGTATTTACATGAATTTACAACTTAGACACCAGTCATGTTAAACACATGTTTAGATTGTGCCATTTCATTTGCGTCTAAATTTTGCGGCAGATTTCTTGCAGACACATTTCTTACATTGAGTTTACTTCTTTGTATTATACTGTGCAACTATATTTGGTGTGAAATTCTACGCATTATGTATTTGTTTCCAAATAAGAAAGGTTATTTAATAGTTAACTAAAAATGAAAATAAAAACATGTATAAAACTACCACTTGTATCATTTGCATTTGGGTCTATATTTTTTTATGCATATTTTATAAATTTTAATTTTGCATTTATTCTTGGTATCGGAACGTGTTGAATCATCGAGAATCATGCATCAATTACCTGGTCGAAATAGCCTTGAAATTGCGCTTAGAACAAAAAGTCTTTTCCTTTCTCAAAGACAGTGCAAGAACAACCGATTAATAATTTCTTCATTAAATATATCGGTTGAATTTTAAAATCAACACTCTATTTTATAAATTAGTAAAATGATGTTTAAACGTATCTGCTACGATGTGGAGTTTTGTTGCAAGGGTTTATGCCTTCAAAGTGTGCATCGAGTATTAATTTACAATACTTTTTAAATGTAAAGTTTTGGATTTATGAAATTAATAACAAAATTGTTGTACACAAATTATTGATGTCAGTCAACTTTCACACAAAGTACAAAAAAATTACTGCTTAAAAAGACTCTTGAACCACTTGAGTTGCAGGTTTTGTAACAAAGACCATTACAATTCTAAAAGAAATAGTAAGACAAGAAGGTATTGTAGTTTGTAAGTGCCATAGGTGTTGTTTAAAATGTCAAAGAAAGAGTTGGTAAGTGATTTCCAGGAAAGATCTGGTAGAGTCTTCGGTCTGAAGGTTTAAATAGCCATAGAAGTTTTTAAAACTTCACCGATGCGGGCTGGTTTGGAAGTCTGAGATTGTTGGTATTTTATGGAAATACCATATGAACAACCATTATTCAAGTAAAAGGCGGTTTTAAATTCAAATGTATTAAAACGGCTTGATCAGAAAGACCAATTGTAACCTTCGTTGGTATTTTTTACTTTTAAAATAATCGCGTTTTTATTACAAATCAACTTACTTTTATTACCTGTATTTCAGCTCTACAACCCAAATTTGGCCTCAAGTATAGGGTGTTTTATTAAAAATTACAACTTTGATATCTAACTTTTTTGACAAACCCTGTATATTAAAAATATTTTTAAATCGTGCCCAAAAGACTCTGTACAAAAATCACCGCAAGATATTGATGCTTTTTCATTTGAGAGACTGTATATAGATCGTATATATTGAGACCTAGAAGAAAATCAATTCACTCTGTTTTGGCAGGTGACTTGACTGGGTTCTCTTTGACTGAATTATGTTGATTTATTTTCTCATTTTGTATTTTTTGTATTATGTCAATAAATAAATTATTATTAGGTAACTAAAATGGTAGTTTCGAAAAAAGAAGCACCATTCTCAGTTTCATAAAATTTTTGTTAACGAATTTAAAATAAAAATTTAACTTAAAATTGATTTTCTGAAAACCTATATGAACAACGTAAAAATATCACTTGAATTGTCTTAGGAAATGTTGAATCTTTTACCTTCTACACCTCAATCAACAAGATTTCGTCACTTGAAATGTGAATAAGCAAATTCAACTTCACAACTTGTACAACTGTTATATGAAGACGTGATCAATCAAATTTTTGATCTTGATCTCATTATCTTTAGTCTCAGAGAAGAATCAATGAAAGTAAAATAATCAGATGTGCTTAAAAAGTTTTTGGTAAAAAATTGGAAGAAACGTTATCTTCTCAAACCACAATTCTTTTATTTATAGAGTTGATCGTTTCAAGCGTGGATGAGGTTCTTTCAATGCTGAAAGTGCAAGACTGGACCTTCACATTTACAATAGCAATTAAGAACAAGGAGCACATTGAAAGGTGAAATATAATACACGTAATTTAGAGAACTCTTTTATTAGATGTCAAAGAAGGTTTCGCTTAACCAAAGAAGTCAATCTTGCAAGGATCTAACTAAACCAAAAACTACTTGAAAGATTCAATTTATGTTATGTTGGGAGGACTAATCTTGATAAATGTTTTCCTCTGATTACGCCTTAATTGTTTCAAGCCTGATAAAATATCATCTGATGTTATCTAGATGTAAGTCATTCAATCACAAAACGCGGAATATTTTGCAACTGAGGATCAGCCAACTGATATTTCGTTTCCGACCAAAATCAGCGATAAAAAATAAACTAAATACAAAATAATTGAACTAAATAAAATTTTGTAGAAAGTTAGAGAACTGGCTGGTTGATAAAATTGGTTTACTCAGTAACTGGGGTTTGTGTTAACATATAATGGCGATATATAGTGTATAAATAAATTGGAGTTTCCTGTAGGCATAATCGACAAAAATATTAGAATTATGGTTTCTGTTTTGTGGTTCATCTCTGATTGATCTAAATCTTATTTTCAGATTCGTTTCTGATTTTCTGAAACTATGTGGTTCTGGGCATCGATTTTTCTGTACAAATTTAGGTCCATGAAGTTAGCGGACTCATCACAAGTACTAACGAAGTTGTTGGTATGATACGTAAGTACTCTGTTTGTGCCCTGATTGTGTTTCAATAAATTCGATTACGACCCTACACATTTTTGAGAAAACGACCCCATTTTGATACTGTAAAAGTATTATCTATTAATTTGTGTTACCAAAAATTGGTATCTATAAACATAAATTGGATACTACTATGTCAAATATTAAAAATCAGGAAAAAGTGGCTTGAAACATAAAAACTATCATATTATCAGATATTATGTAGACGACAGTGTTTATCTTTGGCGGAAATAGAGACTATAGAGAGTTCAACTTAAACGTTGAAACGGAAGAAGATGAATGAAATTTGTTTGCTTTATTAAGAGCTCGTATTGAAGGTGATGATTCACATCTCATTTTCACGCCTCTGGTCATAGTGCTATCTACATTAGTTAGAGAATTCAAAAATGAAATTGTAGAAGCATATGAAGTAGAATCGGTAAATAAAAAATACTGGAAGTCAATGCAGTAAAGTATTTCACCGTATTGGTCGGTGAAACTGGCGACATACCATCGATTGAGCAATTTTTATTGTGTGTCAGATATCTCAAAGAATACCAACAAATTAGTGAGTATTTTCTACTATTTGTTTCTGTGTCTTCAAGTCTGGAGAAGTTCTAGGTTACGAAATTATAAAAGACTGTAACTGTGCAATATTGATATTACATATCTGAGAGGTCAAGGACATGACAGAGCTTCTAATATGAGTGGAGAATTTAAAGAAGTTTTGATTTCTGAACAGCATGATACTGCTATTTCTGTACATCGAGAGTGCCACAGTTTGAATCTAGCTTTTCTAATGTTTCAAGCAATATGAAATTCTGTAGGAACCATTGAGAAAAATATGTGTGTTCTTGAACATACCTATAACCAGACAATCAACACTCCAACATCGCGTCAAACCTCTCTTCCTTAAAA
>JALBCR010003938.1:0-71249 GCA_030710515.1 Abscondita cerata | reverse complement strand
AAACAAAAATATGAAATTGGAGTTGTTGCTGTATATTGATTGTTTAATAAAGTTTATGTGGAAGCAAGCTAGAGAATTAAATGTAAGGAGTGTAAAGCTATGTTCATATTCCGAAGCAAGTTCAGGATGATATTTTGAAGCAATATACAATCGTATCCGGAAAATCTAGGTAATTTCTACTATCGTTTTCTATTTATAATTGTATTATAATTCTTTTAGGTTACGTCCAAATTTGATGAGAGATAAGTGCACGTGTTCAATTTTTTGGTTTTAAGCATAATTGTATGTGATTATGAGTTGAAGTTAGATTCAATCGCTAAAGAACTAAAACTGGGACTAACAAAAAGTGGCAAGATATATCGCGAGCCCTTTCATTTCATGTTAACAAGGACGTAGCTACTTTAAGTTTACCTTTACCAGCACCATTTGTTAGTCGTCTCAATTCGAAAAGAGAAACGTTAATTGTTGCTTTTCCTTAATGATTTTATGTTGGAATTGTTTTAAATAAAAACTCTATCATTCCTGAACGTAAGTGTTTTACTTTTGAAATTAGAGAAGCAAAGCTTATTCCTAAAATCAAAATGATCAACATATAAGTTGAAAATCATGACAATATAGAATGTTTACAAAAACCCCATTGAAATATTGTGATAACGTCCACAATAGTCTTAAAATTAATAGTATATTGGTTAAATTAGTTGTATAAGCATTATAACGAATTTAATACAATTTTTTCCAATTGCTTTATTATTCTAGTAAATGTAAAAATTTCTTTGCTGAATATAGCAACTTATATAGAGTGCGCTGCTAAAATATTATTCGACGCTTTTGCGTGTAATAAAATAATTTTCTATTACACTCAATTGAAAAAAAGTATAAACTTTTATGGTCTTCGTGCTGTTTATGATACAGTTTTTCGACCATAATGTCGATAAAGAGATGGACTAGTCTTTTTGTTACCTTATGGACTGCTGTCAATGCTAAACGTGTTGTCAGAATAATTGTGTGGATTTTAAGAGTAAAAAACTCAATTTATAAACCCAAAAAGGCTAGATGAAAATCTAGTCGGTATGAAAATCCTTTCTCCACGATCATTAGTGAAATATAGTAATTCTGAAATCATTTTTTAATAATAGAAAGAAAAAATGTTTGCCCTTGATATAGAATATTTACTCTGCAGTTCATATTTGTTTAAGGCTAGGGAATTTGTGCGTTTTTGAAATTTCCGTCTACTATAAAATGTAATAAACTTACAGCGCTTATTTTATATCACGATTTAAACCCTTTATAAACAATGTAGTAAGCTATGCCTACATTTTTTTACTTATCATTTACACAACATAAACTCATAAATTTAATTACTTGTTTTATCACATAATTCAATAGCTTATGTCGTGCCTCAATATATTTATTGTGTATCTAAAAAAATTAAGATTTTTCGATTCCTTAAATTAAATGAACGAGAATTAGTTTTGTGCCAAAAAACACGGTTTAAACACTTTTGCATAGATTGCGCTAGTAGTGCCCTACAGACGCCATTTTAGCAAAAGCGTTGAAATGCCTTATTCTCTGGTATTTATTCTTCACAACAGTGAAATTAGCACAAATTACTGTGTCAGTAAAAAATGTTCGGTGTTGCCGCAATGTTGTTACCTCGTCCAACAAATAATTGCGGCAACATGTGGGAACATTATTTCGTAAATGACAGTAATTGTGTATGCTGCTCATCTATTTATTTAATGATTCGTAACAAGGAAATTCCACAGCCTTAAGTAAAAATATACAATCTTTTAAATTCTTGATTGTTCCTCTTATTATTTTTAATTTGTAGTAGTTTCCTTACATAGAAGGCCTTCTATAGAGCTGGATGTATAACCAAAGAACATCTAGTTGTCGAAACGTCGACTACAGAATAATTTAGTTTTTTGGTTATACATCCAGCTCCTATAGAAGGCCTTCTATGTAAGGAAACTACTACAAATTTAAAATATACAGTTGACCATAAAATCTTGTATGCAACTCGTCCATAATCTCGTTTTATGCCCTCACTCCTACGTCGCTCGACCTAAATTATGAACTTGTTACATAACGTATGTAACAAAAAGTTTTGGGATTTTTTTAAATCTCATAATACAAACTGTAATTGTTTTATTTAAATTTATACAATTGAACATTATTTAGGTAACACTTAACAATAATTATAATGTATTACATAGCAGATAAAGGTCCATGAGTTTCTATGGTTCGCAATTTGGTAAGAATGCCTCTCCGTCGCAGTTCTTCTTCATTTTGGACCTTCCAACCACCGTCGTAAACTTTTCTGCTAACTAGAGACCAAAACTCTTCGATAGGTCACGCCTGAGGAAAATTCGGCGGGTTATCCACTCTAAGGACACGTGATATTTTTGCCTTAACCAATGTTGGGTTAATCTCGCATAATGGCACGATGCCAGATCCGGTCAAAATATAATATTACCATTAACATGATGCGTTTCAATAAAATTGACCAATTTTGGGAAGCATCTTCGTATATAAATGTCTGGATTCACAGCTTCATCCCTAACTCGTCCAACATAAAGTCTTGAAACACCAGCTTCCGAAATGGCACACCCACACTAGTACCTTGTCCTCCAATTTTGCTTTTTATATCTGACATCAGCAGGGACATCCTCAATATTGTCTGTGTAAATCCCACCATTATCTTTTATTTCCGAGTTAGATAACGTAAAATATTTTTCGTCGTCCAAAATATTGTCGCATTGTTGTTGCTGAAATGTCGTAGTCTTAAACGTCTGCAGCATTCTGGAATCCTTTCTAACTGGGCAGCCGTGTACTTTGGACACTTCTAAATTTCAAATTATTTCTAACAATTTCCCTCTGGATCGTTATGTGGGATACGTAAAATTTGCGACTTAGTAGTCTTCTTGTTGAAACTCGTTTTCTAATTTTTTGCAGCTTGAATTAAATTCTAAAGCTGTTGATTGTTCAAACTCAAATTGTGGTCTTTAAAAATATTTTTTGGTTTGTATAAACCGCGACAATGTCACGTTTCGACATTTGGCCAACCAAGTTGTAAATACCTTTGCGCAAATCTAGCTTGTAAGACATTTTAGAAAACTTGACAAACACAACCTTCAATCAACGCACAAACGTATTGTCAAACTGTAGCGGAAACTTGACAGATTATCTATGACAAACGGTATCTTGATTGCTCTACTTTTAATAGAAAAAAAAACAACCCGAAAAAATTCCCAAAACTTTTGTTACATACGTTAAATAGCAATTAAGGAACATGCAATTACTTGTCATACAAAAAAAACTTGGCAAAAGTATCGGCATTTATTCAAATACAAATACTCTCTCGTTGGCTTGACGTCACAACTTTTATCGTGAATCTAGCGTGAGGTAGGTATATATATATCATACTGGGGTAGGTATTCATTTGTGCCAATTTTAGGTTGTATTTTTATGTCACTTTTTAATGCACATTCCACGCCACCACGCGTTATTTTACTGTACACTGGAAAAATAATTAAGTCAATTCAATTCCACGGCTGTCCAGCCCAGTTTTATATTTGAACACTCGTTATTTACTATTCAAATTTATGTTTAGTTTGTGAGTTTGCCACTAACAATCAAAGTCAAAATGACATTTTTAAATTTCGATAAAGATACTGACGTCATTGCTCAGGTTGCGTTTTATAGCCTCTTCAAATTCATCGATTTTAATTTGCACATATTTTTGCGTAAAACATTTTTGAAGGATTTGATTATTATTACGCGATTCTATAACCTAAATACAATGTGTTTTCGTTATAATTAGAAAATAGTGAACATAGGTACGGTGTTTGCAATACACAAGCAGCCCAAAATGATGCAAATAATCTCCAGATTTATAATAAAGCAATAGCATTGTTTCTTTTCTCAGTTTCAAAATATTAATAAAACACTGTATTTTTTAAATAGCAAATACAACAAAAATATTCGTGTCAACGACATAACTTAATAATTACAGTTTCAATCTTTTTATGTCATGTATTTTCTTTCCTTTCTTCTTTGATCTTTCATTTTGCTTTTTTATTTGTGAAGTCACTTCGTCTTGAAGTTGGGCAAAGAACGCCCGCGATGATTTAATTGCCTTTGATCCATTAGTTTCGTCCATCTACAAATGAAAGAAATTAGAAAAGAATTTTTTAAAGCTAGAATAATGTACCTTGTCAACATTTTCTCTTTAGTAACTTGATCTAATATTTTTTTTTACCTTTTCTTTGGTATATTTATTTCCTAAACCAGGTTTTGAAATGATTCAACATTTTTAGACCGTGCGTTCGCGTGCGTTCTCTTTGTTTTTGTTTTTTCTTTCTTCTTTCGCGTTTTTTATCCGTAGATGTGCGTTCATTTTGGCCTAGAACGTCTCCTTTAGCTTTAGACTTGACTTCTTCAGGTGCTAGTAGTGAAGCATTGGTCATCCGCAACAGGAGCAACCTCCTCAATGTTAATTGCAGGTAAATTACTAATGATTTTGAGTTCTGGAGCAACTGGTTTAGGAGTGAAGTGGAAGTTCGATAATGCATCCAATTTAGTAAACAAATTGTTCATAGCGAATCGATATCCTTGTGTAACTGAGGAGTCTCTTCTTCTTTTTTGTCATTGTTACTCTGAAGAGCTTGTTTTGTTGCATATACTCTTTTCATAAATCTGAGCAAGTGATTCTTTACTTTTCTCTTGATCAATACTAGTTTTTCTTATACTCTAAAGGTGTGTCCACTGGTCTTTGCTTACGCTCAACATCATCAAATGCTTTGTCTTTTATTGTTGTTTTATGGCATCCTCTAAAAGCATAGTTGTTGCTTCTGTTATAACAGGTGCTGAAATGAAACAGAGAATCATCAATGAACTTGTTATTTTAAGATTTTTGGTTATACCTGGTCTACTTCCTACATCATACTCTAACACTTCTTCTAAAAGTGAATTTATGGGCCGATTTTCCGGCAAGGACTTCTCCTTTTAATTGCCAAGGTTTTTCACTAAGAGCTGCATTTCTAAATCTTTAATTTTCAGTTTCAACCGTTCCTCTCTTAGTTCCAAAGCTGATTGAACATTAGCAGTATTTTCCTCGGTCAAATTATCTTCATATTCATTATTTGTACTTTCTCTTTCTAGCTTATTGTTAAGATTACAATCATTTTAGCTTATCTTGATCGATGTAATCCATTTCATCCATTTGTTGAGTTTTAGTTCCAAAAAAGTCTTTTATACCGTGGATTCATCTTTTTATTATAACCATCCGGATCTCCTTCACTTTCTTCTCCAGAATCAGCTTCAAACATATCAATATTTTCATCAGAATCAGAATCTTCATCAGCTTCATTTTATTCTTATCAGTTTTTTTTCTTCTGATAATAAAAATTTATTCATCTCTTCTAATTTAAAAAAATTATCATCGACAATTGATTTTTTTGAATTTCATTGGGATATACTCTTCATGTTGCAGTTCATTACCATCTTCATTTAACACTACTTGCTTCTTCTTCTATCTCATCAAACTCATTTCCAACCTTATTTTGTTTCTTCTATCTCATCAAACTCATCTTCAACCTCCTTTTCTTCTTGTTCCTCCTTAAAAACCAAATTATCCTTATTGTTTACAAATTTACCTACTAATTTAATGTTTCTTTTTAATATTGAGTCATTTTGCAGTTCCAATTGTTGCCATATTTGTTGCCAAGTCTAAGTTTTCAATGATCAATTCAGGCAATGCGTCCGAATTATTATTAGTTTCCTCTTTTTACAGAAATCGTAGGTACATTTTAATGTGTTTCGTAATTCAGTTGTTAGTGTGTTTTCAGAGCTGCAACAGTAATTATTGGAGTATTTGCATTTTGTATCTGGTATAGTACGCTTACCTCACAAATTGTTCGGGTTTGCATGTTATTTGTTCAAATGATTTCTCAATAAAGTCTATCATGTTAAAAATTTAAAAGGTTCATTCATACATGTGTTTACAACTTCTTAGGTTAGAGGTGACGGTGGTAGAACTACAGTACCAATTAAAGCTGATTTATTTATGAACTACAGATTATATGTTGGAACTACTTCTTTACCCTTGTTTATGAACCACAGAACTATCTATTTCATAAGATCTATAATTTACTTAATAAACAATTATTCATATAAAATTTAAAATCTGGTAATTTTGACAAAATGACAGTTATGATTAAAATATACGCTTGGCTCTGTAAGTAGTTTATTTGAACATTGTGGTTATTGAGGTTACGTCGTTTGTTTTACGTATATATTAAAAATGTAGGCCTCATTTTAATAAATCTACTAAATTTGCTTACTTGTATTTAAGTTTAACGGAAGCAGATTTTAAATACAATGGGTAAAACTTCTAAGGTGGTGAGTATGTGGTATGAAGGTATTTAGGAAAACTTCTATTCTGCAACAAGTGATATACGGACATCTACCTGATACTTGGGTAAGTATTTGAATTGATTACCGAATGTTTAATAAAGTTTTATACTGTTGAGTATGGTTGCAGTAGAGTCGCAATATAGTGAATCATGCGATGTAGTGAGCAGTAAATAGAACCTTATAAGTCTCGGTATTGTGAACTTGAATCAGTTCGATCTTAGTGAACAGCGAGAGAACATGAGTAACCTCACCTATGTGTGAGGGTAATTTTTTTTGTTGGGATGAACTTTGGCATGGCACGTAGTCGGTCTGTAATGCTACGCATGCATCAACATTGTTTTATTTTTGTTTCTGCAAATTGTAACGTTTTTATACCATTTTACCTATATGTAGTTCTTATTTTTTTTTTGCAACGTTATTTGCACCTATTCCCTAAAGAGTTATCTATCATGGCACCAAAATAAAGACATTTAAGTTTGGCGGATCTGAATCAAAATACTTCGAAGCTTAAATAAAGGAATCTCAGTAACTGAATTAGTTGGGAGATATAAAGTTGCCAAGTCTTATGATATATACCTTAAAGAAAAAGAAAACAATGAATTTCTAAAAGATTGACATAACATTCTTCTGGTTTCGGAAAATGAAAAACAGTTGTATAGATGGTTTCTTAAACCAAGGAATCAAAATGTTCCTGTGTGTAGACTCATGCTTCAAGAGAAAGCAAAAAAGTTGTAAGCAAAATTGGCGAAATTTCTTCTTTACGGCAAGGCTTCTACAAATATTCGGAGAAGTTGTCATCACAACGCTGAATTAGTGCATCCATTTAAAGGCAAAACTGAAACAAAATTACAGAATCTTAATTTGCACCCAGAACAGATTTACAATGCAGATGAGTCAGGTCTGTATTGGAAATGTTGCCCTAAAAACATTTGTTTCTGATTGGAACCAACTGCTCTAGGAAGAAAGGTTGCAAAGCAGAGAATAACATTTTTTAGTTTGTGCCTGAATGCCAATGGAATCATAAACTTAAACCTTTGGTGATTGGAAAGTTAATAACCCCACTTGCTTTTCGACAGTTTAATTGTCTGTTCACTCTGAACCGTCAAAACAGCATGGATGACGACTTACATTTTTTAGGAAATGGTTTCACCAAATGATTTGTCACCAAGTTAAAAAATTTTTGAAGAACAATAATTTACCGAAGAGCTATTGTTGGATAAACGCTCCGAGCCATCCAGATTCAGAGGGATCTTAAAGTGCGGATGGTCTAATCACAAACATGTATCTTCCACCACTGCAACTACTAATTCAACCCATGGCCAAAATCAGAGACCAAAATGCCATAAAATAACAAAATTGTTTTTTACCGGTAAAATTTTACTATGTGTCTTATTATCAAAAAATTCCACTTTTTCTGTGTTTTTTCGGAAATTATTATCCAACCCGAGTCGAGGTTGGTGCCCATTTCATTCGTATTCTTATCCTCTACAACCTTTTCTTGTTACGCCAGTAACGTTGATTAAGAAGAGTTCTTGGGTTTTAATTATGATTACATCGTCCTTCTTATTTTATACTCCATTATAGTGATTCTAGGATCTTCTTGTTTTTCCGTGGCTCTATTTATTTGTTTAAGATCTTAATATTGCCGGATGGTCTTATCTGTTACTGGTTTTTCCTTGTTTGTCATTAATCTTTGAAGTACTTCCAGAGATCTCCATTCCAAGTTTTCCGCTTTGGACCTTCATTGACAGCACTGAACATTGAATTAGTATACTTCTAGGAAGCTAGCATCTTAGAGAACATATACAAATTTAGAAACGGTATGCTTTATCCGAAATCTGCTACTTCTCTCTCTTCCTTCATGAGGGACTTTTCATTCTTTAGCCTTCTAAACTATATTAAATCTATGGACAGAGGTGACGTAATAACAATACACAATATGAATGTATGAAGACCTGCACATAATTTACACAATTTTGCTTTTTTTTCTAACAGGAAATATCTCCTACCATAGAAGTCATTTGCGTCGCAAATATTGAAACTGATCGCGGTACAAGAGAGAAAATTCCGGCCCTACGACACTGCAGGCATGGAGAAATCTCAAACTACTACTGCAAGCGGTACCACCAATCAACAACTTCCAAGGCATTATTTAGCCCTTGCAGACTGTTTGACGTATTTGTCTACGACGTAGAAAATATGGAATCTCTAGAAGTTCTCGTGTCTCTTAAGAAGGACATTGATAAAAATAAGGATAAAAAAGAGGTATAGTATAATTATGGTTAATTTTCATTCTAATCTATTGTTAGATTACGGCAATAGTAATTGGAAATAAGATCAACGATGAACACCGATCCTGATAGCGAAGTTAAATTAAATAAAGCTATTTCTTGGTGTAATAAGGAAAAAATTCGTCATTTTACTGGATCATCTAAACAACGGGCTTCATTATACGAACCATTTATATATTGACCAGTAAACTAAATCCACCTCCTAGCAAAAGTACTTTTCCTCAATTATCTATGGGTAGGAGGAAGATTTCTACAAGGGACACTAATTGACTGCTGCACTTAATCTCATTAATATACTTAAGTAATAATAATTATTGTTGTGTATTTATTGTTTTTTTCAACAAACTTTAACAAAATTCTATTAGATATTTAACTCTTTTTTGTTTTTTCTTTAACTATAGAACCGCAATGTAGGTTGAGCCTCCTCATGTTCACAAGGTTTTTATTTCATTGCCCACTCCTGTCTGTCTGTTTCGATTCATTCGGTCAATGATCGAAACGTCAAAACGCCTAAGTTTGCGAAATTTAGAATATTCTTGCACGATATCAATCGTTTTCATTTGATGAACCAAGTTATCTCCGACACATTTATTTATAGTCCAGTCACTTTTAGACATTTCGTAAATAATAATTCATAGTTTTGATTTTTTGGACAGTGAATTCTCGATAGGGTTAGAAATAAAGGGAAAAAGTTCCCACCCTAATCGTGGGTGGAACATTCCTCATTTAACTTCTAAATAGTTGCTCGGACGACAAAATATCATAGGGCTAAAAATATTCGCCATAAAATTTTGCATAAAAAGTCTTATATGTCATAAAGTTAATTTTTATAGAATTCTCGCAATTAAGTTTCAAAGTTGACAGTTCAGGCAAATTAGACGTTAAAAAAAATAATTTATATAATTTTAATTGTTTGACAATAATTTTTTCGAAAGGGTTAGAAATAAGGGGAAAAAAGTTTTTACTCTAACTGTAGATGGAACATCCTTTTTTGACGAAAAATTACCCTGGAGCAGATTCATTCGGATTTTTCCTCATTTAACTTCTAAATCGTTGCTAGGACGACAAAATATAGGACTAAAATATTTGCTATAAAATTTTGCATAAAAAGTCTCGTATACCATAAAGCTAATTCTTATTATAATATAATTATATAAAATTATTATAAAATTGTTATTATAAAATTGCTTTCGCAGAAAATAACTCGAAACCGTTGTTTTTACGCAAAAAATGATAACGATCAAAAATATTTTTCTTGAAATTTTGCATAAAAAAGTCTTATATACCATAAAGCTAATTCTTATAAAATTCTCGCAATTAGAGTTCAAAGTTTAGAGAAGTGAAACGCGCAAAGAAAACAATAGCTCCCGCACGCAAATAATTCCGAAACCGTTGTTTTTACGCAAAAAAATGTAGAGCACAAAATTTTCTACATGTCTTACAATTTTTAGTTTCTATTATTTAGCGACTTTTTACGCACAAATGCAGTCTATAATTGTTACTCGTTTCCACACCACCTATGAGGTAGACTTGTCGGCGCGTTTTTTTTAAGTGGTTTCCTCTGTAAGCCTATTCCACTTCAATTTTCTTTTTTTTATTTTCTTTAATTTTCTTCATGGTCTTCTCCGAGTAACTCTTCTTCAGTCATTGAATTTAAACAACCTTTGGGATAATTCTATAAGAATTAGCTTTATGGTATATAAAAGCTTTTTTTATGCAAAATTTTATAGCGAATATTTTTAGTCCTATGATATTTTGTCGTCCGAGCAACTATTTAGAAGTTAAATGTGAAAACTCCTAACGAGTCCACGCCAGGGGTAGTTTTTCGTTCAAAAGAGGATGTTCCAGCCATCATTAGGGGGGAACTTTTTTTCACCTTATTTCTAACTCTTTCGAGAATTCACTGTCCAAAAATCAAAACTTTATGAATTATTTCCATCTAATGGCTATTTTTTGTCTAAAGTGGACTGGACTATTAAGCTGAACTTGGTAATGCTGTTTAATATGTAAGAAAGAATTGTTTTTAATTGCGTTCAGCTGATGTATGTTTGAAGTTGTAGGCTTGTCGGACCTACACTCTTTTTTAATATTATTCCTTTCCAACAAATGCCCGTCCTGTGTGCACATTGCAAAATCGTTGTTATAGACCGAGAGCGAAGCGAAGCATTTTATAAATGCTGTTTTTATATTACATCATGTTGGTGGCGTAGGTTCGTCTGTCGTCGGTCAGTCAGCTAGTTTGTCTAACATCTGGCTCGGGGGCAGCTTCTATATTGTAAAATAAATATATATGTGGCAAGTGTTTTATGCAACCCCAAAATTAGTTTGCAAACACGAAATTAACTAAAAAAGCTAATCTTTAAAATTTTATACCAGAACCCGTCAGCAAAGCTGTTAGTCTTAAAAGTAGTAAACTTCGTGACCGTAGTTTTACAAAATTTGAAATTTGTTCTAGTAATTGATACCTAATATCAAATTGAAGAAAAAATATGGTTGACTCAATCTTTATGTAAAATGTATTATTATTATGGTTATTTTAAATGAGTGAATTGCATCGGAACTGTGCTATAGATTATTTGTTATTTTTAAAGTACCTGACAATTTGACAATAAGTCTAAAAGTGAAATGAATTTAGTTATCGTCCATTTAAACCGGTACATGTAGTACATTACAAAATCATTTTAAAATAGGTACAGCGGTATAGTTGACTTGGTGAAACTTTTTATCGCTCAGCCGTTACTCCTCAGGCTCAGCTCCACGATTGTTATTGAAGAACGACTTCTTATGCTTTGTGTGCCAAATGTATTGGAAACAGGGAAGAATGAGTTGGAATGTGTTGTACGCTTGGTTTTAATAAAATATGATGATTTTATTTGAGCTTGAAAGTGAATCTATTTCTTTTAATATTTTGAAAAAGTGACGTCAATATTAAGGTAAGTTCACATGACAAAATTCTTTTGTACAAAATGATTATATAGGTATATACCAAGAAAATTTTGAAGGTGCCTTACAAATATATGTTAATTATTGTGAAATGAAAATTTTGTCATCACGATTCACTACAATAAAAAATAAATACTTAATATGTTGTATATTTAATAAATTAATATAAAGACAGGCATACGATTTTAAAAAAACTTTTAAAACTTAAATCTACCTAATAAAAATTAAATTTAGAGAGTATTAATACGACTTTTTAGGGTTTCTTAATTGTTGTTCTATTTTTTCAGGTAGATCCATTCCAACTTGTTCTCTGAAGTATTTTTCTATGGCGTCAACTTCTTCCGTCCAAAAGTCTCTTGGTATGCTGAACACTTCTTGGAGATCTATGTTTTCATCTAAATTGGATAAGTTTAAGGAATTTTCAGTAGGAATTAAACCAATTGGAGTATCTTCCGCGCAGTCTTCATTGTCAATTCGTCGTAGTACCCAATCTAAAACTCGAGAGTTTTCTCCAAAACCGGGCCATAAAAATTTACCGTCAGGCCCTTTTCTGAACCAATTGACATGGAATATCTTTGGTAATTTGCTCGATTTGTCTTCCATACTAAGCCAATGTTGTAGGTATTTACCAAAGTTGTAGCCAAAGAATGGCCTCTATTGCAAATGGATCGTGCATAATCACTTTTCCTTTGTATTCGGCTGCTGCCGTTGCTTCGCTTCGCATTGCTGCACCAATGAACACACCATGTTCCCAGTTCTTCGCTTCGTATACAAGTGGAACACCTTTTGGTCTTCGACCTCCAAACAGAATGGCAGAAATGGGTACACCTTCGCTAGCTTCCCATGCTGGATCCATGATTGGACATCCGGATGCTGGTGTGCAGAATCTGAGATAATAATATTGTTATTATCGAGAATTTTAGAATTGAGCTTATTATACTAACCGTGAGTTAGGGTGAGCTGCGGGTGTCTTCGTTTCACCTTTTACCCATGGTTTTCCTAACCAGTCCGTAATTTGAACCGAATCGTCTATTTCGCTTTCTAAACCTTCCCAAAAGATACCTCCGTCACTGGTGGAAGCTACGTTGGTAAACATTGTGTCTTTGAAGATTGTTTTCATAGCGTTTGGGTTACTGGAGTTTGATGTTCCAGGTGCTACTCCAAAGAATCCATTTTCTGGATTTATGGCTCTTAATTGACCGTGATTGTCAAAGCGCATCCAGGCGATGTCGTCTCCAACACATTCAACTTTGTAACCAGGTAACGTTGGCGTCATCATGGCAAGATTTGTTTTCCACAAGCCGAAGGGAAAGCTGCAGCAATGTATCGCTTTTTGCCGGCCGGATTTGTTACACCAATATCTACAATAGAGCAAGTGTGTTATTATAAGTTTAATAGAATTATTGTTAATGACTTACCAACATGTGCTCGGCAAGCCATCCTTCCTGCCTCGCAATGGTTGATCAATTCGTAGGGCAAAGCATTTTTTTCCAAGTAAAGAATTTCCTCCGTATCCACTTCCATAAGATATAATGTCGTTTGTGGCTGGTCTGTGCAAAATGATGGTACGTTCGGGATCGCATGGCCAATGTGGCATTTCAACAATTCCGTTGGCTGGCGTTCCAACGGAATGCAAGCATTTGACGAAGTTTCTGTTGTCCAACAATAGATCAAACACTGATTTACCCATGCGTGTCATTATTCTCATTGAAGCTACTACGTATGCCGAGTCTGTTACTTGCACTCCAATTTTTGAGAGAGGAGAACCGACTGGGCCCATCGAAAATGGAATTACGTACATTGTACGTCCTTTCATACAACCGGTGAATCTGTTGGTAACTGCTACATCCATATCCCTCGGCGATAACCAGTTTCCTAAAGTTCCTTTAATCCCCTCTTTTGTTGTTGGAATAGTATCGGCTCTGTGATCGGTGCAAATAAATGTCTTCGATTCAACTCTTGCGGTATCAACTGGATTGGTCTTTGCTAACCAGCTGTAAAAATAATTGTTAACGTGTCATAATACACAGAAGTGTAATCTTACCAGTTTTGATATTTAGGCAACGGTACGATTGTGCCTTGTTGTTGAAGCAATTTGAGCAGGTGCGAATTTTCTGTGTCGCTACCATCGCATAAATGAATTTTTTTCAGGTTGGCATAAGTCGACATTGTCTTCAATAAATGTTCGTACCTTTGACGAGAGGTCTTGTAAATTGCCATGAACTACGCTGATTCCTCGAGTTGGTTAAACAGTCCAACGTTTGGTGCTGTGAGTTGTTTAGCAAAACGTCCCAATTCTGCAGTATAGCTGAAAAGAAAATAACATTTATACCAAATCGCATTTTGAAGTTTGATAGCTGTAATTTTAGAAAACAAAATAAATACTTACATCGTTTGTGATTTTTCAATAAGATCAGGCATTTTGTTTTAGTTCTTTTTTTACTTTTAATTAATCAAATTTCAAGTTAGACTTCTATGGTACATACAATAGTAGCCAAAGATGTTTCGATGTATATTAGACCGGACTTTGAAACAAAGCAATTTGGTCTATGATATTTTGCTATTAACTTTGCGTATATCTTCGCCAGATTTTTTTCTTGTTATTGCTCTTCTTGTGTATATACACAAAAGTGTTAATAGCAAATGTAAAGTGAACGAATAATAATTTGGCTTTGCTTAAATACTGCCAGAAATCCCTTCTCGATGATAGAGTGGGGATATTGTTTGTAATTTTTTTTTGATATTTAGATTTTATGGCAGATAAGCCTTTGTGATTACATTATTTGATCTTTGGTAATTTGTTTTAGACGTAGTTTCTACGTCCTGATAAGAATGACGATAATGTGCTAATAACTGTATGGCTACACAAATCTGAGGGTTGGATCTATTTTAGTGTTGAGCTATTTAATCTTTGTTTGCCTATGTTAAAATTATTGGGAAACTTTCAATCTAAGTTACTTTCTGTAACAAAACGTTGTCAAAGGAAGTTTATCTGTAATCGCAAAAACAACAAAAGGTAATATCATCATGAGATTTCATCATTTATGAGGAAATAAACATATTCAGATAAAAAGGGACAATGTTTAAATGTCAGACTTTGGGCTTGACTCAATCGAGTAATCAGATTCGCTAAAACTGTGGGTGTGTTGTAACGGCTTACGCTATTGGACGGCGACATGTGGTTTAGTTGCTATGTAATAAAATAATCTGTTAATCCACATGAGTTTGTAATCGTTTTAAGCTTTTCGAAATTTCAGCAAAATCCCGTATTCCAATCTGACGTAAATTTTCTTGCCCTTTACGTAAAATAGCTTTGATGATGAACTTAATGAAACATACATTTAATTGATCTTTTTTCAAAGATTTAATTTTAGATTGTTGCATTACGCTTTTTGTAACCAAGTAACAGAATAAACAAGGTTAACAAGGTTTAATAGCTAAACAAATGCAAAATAGTTGCTGAGCGATCCTCGTGACGTCAAGTAAACAATAAAATGTAAAGACGTAGATATTTTTTAAAACCTGATAAACATATTGTTTGTAATTTTATGTATACTTAGTACCTAAGTGTCTCTATAGGTAAGGTACTTCAGATTGGAACTATTGAACGTATTGTACATATAGTATCGATAAATATATAATCGTTTCAGAATGGGGCTTGGCCTCTACAATCGATATTCGCATTATCAGCACATGAATTATTATCGAAATTTTTTGAATTTTCCGATACTACAACACCAATCTGGTTAATTTTATGTTTTGTTTATTTTGACAAATACGTTATTTTCAAGGTAGACTTTTTGTAAATATTATCTACATTTTTTTTTCAACCGTAACTTTTTTTTTTATTAATTATTCATATATTAGAGGTGTGTCTTCATACGTATTTGCTCACGTCTTTACGACTATAACCTTCCAATAACGCTAGTCACTAACCAGACACGTTATCAAATTATTGATGATATATTAATTGGAAATTCTTTCAGGGACAATTTTTGTCGCTAACCAAAGATTTTTAAATCTCTGTCGACTTCTTTGTATTCTACAAAATTAGCAAACAATGCGGTAAGTTTAACACGTCATTAATTACCTATACAATAATTTCCACTCAATGAAGCCTTCCCTACATCATTATTTTGTTGAGATTTTATTATAAAGCTTTAATGCATTAATTAATGTGCATTGTTATGAGACTTGATATTTTTTCACGATCTTTTCAATCTGACAAATAGAAGTAATAAAATACAGTATATTTTACTATATGTTTTTACTCACGTGAGAATGAAATTTGCTCACGAGCGAAAGAGAGTCTCTCTCGAATATAGTCGGTAATACAGATTTCATCAATGTTGATGCAGGGTATATTCTATATATCAGACTGCATTTTATTTTTGTTGGATGTTTGCAACAGTTGCAAAAATATGGATTCTGACGATGCTTGGTCTACAGTAACGTTTTGACGTCAGTCTTGAATGATCGCGCCAGATTTGTCAAAAGAAGACATTTATGTTTGACAGACTCATGAATGACTGATGGACTGAACCATTATGTACAAGAAAATTAGCAGACAAATTTGCGCATGTAGATGCGAGTAGTTCTCGTCGGTCAAACTTTGCTACCACGCGTCTCTATCGTCTCGTTCTAGAGATTGTAAGTTGAACTTTTAGTGCATGTGTATTGTGTCCAAAAAATGGAAACACATTTAAAGAACTAGTTGTTACGAATTATTCACTGAGATCATAGAAATGTATCAAAGTTTTTCTTGCCTCTGGGAAGTTAAATCAAAATATTTCAGTAATCAAGATAAGAAAACAACGCAAACGCTGCTTTGGTGAATGAATAGGAAAATGAGTTCAAGGTCCATATAGCTTCTGCCTGTTGATAAAACGTAAAGTTGCAACGAGGGGGCTGATAACGATCCTCGATGACAGTATTTTGATATTTTTATTTCTGTAGTTAAAAATTTACAGTACGTGTCTACGTCCATACATAAGTAATTGTGCCATTCTTCAAGTTCCTGCTATAATTTCGGAAAAGATTCAATAGGAGAATGCTTTTCTTTTCAGTAACTACTGTCGAGACCACCGTGAACGAATTCTAAGACCTTTTTTCTTCAGTTTTAGGGTCACTAACAATTTTTCATCCTTGATGATAAGTCTGAACAATGTTGACACTCTCCGGTCCGACTTGTTGAATGATTAGTTTGATTATGCAAGACTGACGACGTAACGTTACGCGTGGACCAAGCTTTAGACGGTCAAAAAAAGACAAATGCGAAAAATCGTTGGATAGAGCATCAACACAAGAATTGTTGTCTCCCAAGTAAGCAAATTCTGACGATAGATACAGTACTTGACGTAAGCGTGACAAATTCTTCAATTTATCATTAAAAAATTTTACGTCATGAGTTGTCATGAAACCGTTTATTCTACCCTTTATAGGTTAATTTTCTACACGTATACTGTAACGATAAATCGTGAAGCGGTAACGATGTTTATGCGTGACCCATTACTGACGAACTACTTATATTGTATCGGTGTGATGAATAGTGACTTGACCGTCACTATTATATTATCATATTTTAAGCTTTTGAAATTGCAGAGGTTGCTTTGTGGTTGTCATTTTATCTCGAATTCTGTTGTAATAAAGTGTGATCTCTAAACCTTCCCTAAATTATATTATTCGATTTGACCTAGTTTTGTTCTGAGAAATATCTATTATATTTAGTTTAGTTTATACAATATATTAATATATACTTATATTATCTGAATCACGAAAGATGAGCCCTACGTCATCACTGTTCGAAACTATCAAATACACACGTTCAATATCGAGTATGTTCTGTTTTACAATCAAAACAAAGATGAATGATTTTGAGAACGTGAGAAAGAGATAAAAATAATTCTCCTCTTTATTTTTTACGAATTATGACTTCAGTTGTATTTTTTAAGAAATAGTCTCTGTTTTACTGATCCTGTGTTCGACAATTGCAACGATCATAACCTGTCATTTTACTTTGGATTATCCTGTGTTTTGTCATTAGTTGTACATATTCGTAAATATTTATTTTGAATTTACATTGAAGTCAATTATTGTACTACCTAACATCTACAGATGAAAACTACCATAGGTGCGATAATTTTTATGCAATGTGAATCGTTTTTTGTTAATATTTTAGAGTACTCCAATAATAATAATAAATAAATAGTTTTGTTTCCATATTTTATCTCTTAAATCGCTTTTAGTAAATTAAAAAAAATTCTAACCTAGAAGTGACAGTTTGTAAATTTTGATGGTTAGACTGTGACAATTGCTGTCACGTTTATAAGATAGAATGGTTATAGATTCTGATTTGACTTTAGTTTTTAATATTAAATGATACGCATTTGCTTGATGACGTAGGGCTCATCTTTCTTGATTCAAATAGTAACAATATTATTGTAGCATATGTTGAAATATACATTTATACTAATTATTTGTTCAATCCTTTAGACTTCAGACGACCAAAAAGCAATATATTTCCCTTATAAAATACAGGATTGGATATAATTAATGCTGATAAAAGTGATTGCGACCATTTAATAACTTCTACAATATTTTGAAGATAGAAATGGAGATTTTTCCAAAAGGTGAATAGTGATAAAGGCATATTTTAATACTCAAAAATCAAAATGGAGTCATAATAAGAAGTGAGTAGATAAACTAACCCTTATATCATAATATAATGAGAATCAGCCTTATTATTTTACAATGCAAGGGTCAAGTTATATTACTAATTTCTAAGTAGAATTCAGTTTGATTTTGTGAGGTCAAGACATTGTGTCGATTTTGTAAGGTAGAACCGTCAAGATTAAGTAGGTAACGTAAAATCGTGGAGATTTTGTCACTTATATACGTGATACCTACGACACCCAAATTCTTGACGACAACTTCACGTATCTCTGTATCAAGTTCGTGGCGATTTTTAACATTAAAAAAGTGCGATTTGGCCACTGCGTCAGTTACGAATTCTGCGAAGATTCTAAACTACTGAAATGTAAAGATACATCACGTACACGCGTATACTTTAAAGAAGCCCATTCCCGAGGCGTTTTACAAGTAGGCATTAAGTTTGGACATCATTTAAACGTTTATAATACTTCAGGTAAATTTTTATTGTATTAAAATACCGACGCAAAACACTTTAACCAGTTTCGCCTAAAACTACAATTTTTAAAATACATAATAGACTGCAGTAAACAAATAATTATCTTTTAATCATTCAACGATTATACTGAGCCGTATTCACCGGTGTTTTTAAATCTGTCCTTAAAACTAGTTTTAGTAAAAGTTACTTCCAACCATGTTTAAGAATGCAATTAGATTTGTCTTTAAATACAGTTACTTCGCAGTTACTAAAGTAATTTTTGATTTTAAACGAAGAGGTGAATGGTTCAAATTTAAAATAATTTTAAAACTACTTCTAAAAATACTTTCAAAATTTAAAAGAGGCGGTGAATAAGGGTTATTGTATTTAATTAATATATTTTTTAACTCGTACTATTTTACAAAAAAAACTATTCCGTATTTAGGATATAAACACAAATAGCACTTAAGTATAAACTCAAAATCTAGCCCATTTTTTAAATTTTAATATAAACTTATACAGCGGGCAATTTTAAGTTCTTTTGTTACCCATTATTTTATATATTTGATGTAATTAGTTGAAAGGTGTCGAACTTCCTACTTAACTCTGATTATTAACGACGTTCCTTTATTCAGTATTTTGTTACTGTAATATATCTTTATACAAAGAAATATAATCACTTTAAGTAATTACTCTAAAGACCTTCATTGTTTAAGTGCATTTGTCTTAATACGTCTAATTCATTGCTATCAGATTCGATAAAAAATCCCTTGGTCAGTGGTTGCCACAAATATAGTTTAATTATTATTTTATATTTATATTAGTTTAAGGTCTGATTTTTCAACTCCAGTTAATTTTATCTGTCGGTTAATCATCTTAGAAACGCATCTTTTTAAAAATTGGTTATTGGTGCAATGCTGTGTTTTCATAGTAGTTAACCGACATTTAACTATTGTGGGCTAATACGGAAATTTAATTCGATTTTAGAAATTGCTTTGCAATGCACATTTTCTTTATAAATGTAGATTTTTTTCCTGTAACGTATCTGATTTTTACTCCACATCTTAATAATAAGATTCCAGAAAAACCGTCGTTCAGATTTTTATAAAACTTTGCATATGGGTTTTAAATATAATAGTGCAGATCTGATTAGATTTTAGGCCAATCAATCAACCCAAAATAGTTGTTAACTTACATAGATTTGTTTGTTACACATTTTTTTGTGTTTTTTTACAACGTATCCATACCTTCCATACGTTCTTTGACGTTTATTAGTATCGGTGCGATGTGGAGTTCTGCGGTAAACGCTTATTTTAAACTTGTGATACAGTTTTAACTATTTTAATTGTAATTACGCAGTTTACTAAAATTAATAATCCTATTGTTTGTTATTCCACATGTACTTAGTAACTGAATCTGTTATCTGAGGTATATACTTGAAATTGACTATTAATCTTATTGTGTGTCTTATCGGTAATTATAGTCAATTCATTAAGAATGGGGCTTGGCTCTTAGAATTGATAATCGCATTATCAGCAAATTAACAAATATCAAAATTTTATGAATTTTTTCAACAATACTCAATTAGCTAATCGATTAATTTTATATTTTTGGAAACATGTTTTTTTATAAACATCACATTATCTACATTTTTAACAATTAAAAAACTTGTTTATTTTTTTTTAAATTTATATTGAGGTGTGTCTTAATCTTTTTCCATCCAACGTTTTCCAACACTGCTATACATTGTTCACAATTTACAAAAAAATTGTGTAAGACTGTAAGCAATTATATCACTAACCGGCGTTTTTTCTTTGAGAATTTTTATTTTAGAATATTAGCAAATGATATAGCTTAACCTTTAATATTAATAATAATAATAATAATAATCTTTATTACCATCCAACAGACTGCAAAAGTCTATGAGGATCAATATATACAACAATTCTAATGTTATTATAATTAAACAGACATAACAGCGGACCGACAACCACCAAACAAACACAGAAAAGCAATCAGAAAAATTTCAACTTCAGCAGATATCGCATTGTAGAGTCTACACATATTATTGATTGGAGAATAATAATACTGGATTACATCTAGCAATTTTAAGATTAAATGTTACAGAATGACGAGAACTTAAGCGCGGTACCGCAATCGACAAACTACCGATTAATGCTGGAGAAACAATCAGTCCGTGTATTAGTGTTATATAAAAATAGGTTAAAGCTGATACTCTTCTTGTCTTCAGAGAGAGTAAATTAAATTCTGTTAAAAGACTAGATGTACGATACAATCGATGTGGAAAAACACTATACTTCACACGATATAAATACTTACAAAATTTTTGCTGTACCCCTTCAAGGGATAAAATATGCATATTATAGTATGGGCCTCACACAATTGTAGCATACTCGAGCCTTTAGATCTTACAAAAGCGAAGTATAGAACTAATAAGGAGTCAACATTTTTAAACCCAGCCGTGCTACGAAGATAAAGCCTAACATAGTACATGCTTGTTTATACAAATATTGAACATGTGGCACAAAAGTTAACTTAGAATTATAGGTTTTGCGACATCTAGTGTCGACTCGTGTTAGCGATCACGTACGCAATGGTTCGCATTAAGCAACTTTGTTGACAGGTATGTAAAAGCGAAGTCGATCCTTCGATAATTATAGCCAACATAAGCGTTAGCAAAAAAAATCTCGAATCGCCTGCTGTAAATTCGCAAGAGGTTGTACAAATAGCAAACGAACACTGAGAATCACTCGACAGCTGTTTCTGTCCTTTGGGGCTCTTCAGGAGTGAGAGAACTCGAGTGTAAGTTCACTATTGTACAAATGCGTGCTGTCAACTATAATCCCTACTGGAGGGTACATCATATTCAAACTATAGGTTTTGCGACATCTAGTGTCGACTCGTGTTAGCGATCACGTACGCAATGGTTCGCATTAAGCAACTTTGTTGACAGGTTGACTTAGAATCTAGTATAATACCTAAATCCTTCATACCATTTGTTCTATTTATTATGGTACCAGTTAAAGTATACTCAAAAACGATATTATTAACTTTGCGAAAGAAAGTGACAATTTGACATTTAGCACTATTAAGTCTTAGACTATTTTCGAAACACCATTCATGAAAGTTTTCAAAATTGTTTTGTAACATTCTACTATCATCAATTGAAGAAATACATCTAGCCATCTTGAGATCGTCAGCATACACAAACATTTTAGATTTCAGAGTTGTAAAGGCGTCATTAAAACACAAAATAAATAATGTAGGTCCTAAGTTGGACCTCTGAGTGACACCACTATATGTAACGTAACTTTCAGAGCGGACACCGCAGATTTCAACATATTGCCTACGACCTAATAATATTGATTTAAATAAATCGACTAAATTGTTACATAAACCCACCGCCCGTAGCTTTTTCAATAAAATGGCATGATCAACTACATCAAATGCTTTCGATAGGTCAGTATATAAAACATTTATTTGCTTTCGAGAATCTAGAGCGTTGGATAAAAACTGTACAAATTCACAAAAAATAGGATGTCGTTGATTTGCGATCCACAAAGCCGTGTTGTCTATCATCAATTAATGGAGCAATGTGACTATACAAACAATTAGCAAGAATAGATTCATACAACTTGGCGAAATTTTGACACAACTGCTATTGGTCTATAATTTTCAACAGTGGGCCAGTTAGACATGATATACAATCTTTAACAAAAAACGCTGGTACATTATCGGGTCCCATTATAAAATTTGGTTTTAACTTTTACATGCATCAAAAGATCACGATTACATATGGTGAAATTATGCATAACATTACACATTTCACAATACTCATCACAAACGTCAACTCAACGGACAGACGCACTGCTTAATTTCTTCCTAAAACGGACCCAAAAAGTCAGCGAATGAGTTAACAATGTCATCGGATGATGTTATAGTTTGTTACCGTTGTATGACATCCGCCGGGAACCATAGAAATTTTTCTTTTAACATTAATGTATGTCCAAAATTCTTCAAAGATCTTAATAGTACTTTCAGCAGATTGCATGAAGTTTACAAATTCACGTTTAATATTTGATTTGATATATTTCCTTAACGCGTTAACACGATCCAAGTCCCGTATTAAGTGATATTTCTTATATCGTTTCCACAAACGACGTTTTTCTTTTAAATTATCGATTGTCACAGGTGTGTACCATACTGGAAAAACATTGAAAGAACTAATAGGCTTTTGGGGATATGTGCATCAAGTAAGCTATGCAATTTATCATAAAAATACTGGCAGGCATCATTTACATCATTTATAGCTTTGATCGCAGACCAATTCACATTACGAGTACATAATGCCTGGTAAAGATCAACGAAGTTACCCTTGCCAAAGTTGTAGCACAATTCACAATTACTAATAAATTTGGAGATACCAAAGCCAATTGATGATTTGTTGTTATTTACCAAAATACTTAAAGTTGAATAGTGTATATCCTCAGGTACCAAAGGGTTGTCACAGCGCTGAACCGCACATTCTAGATCAAATGAGACCAAGACAAGGTCTAGTAGTCGGAAATTATGATTTAATATAGAGTTAATTTGCTTCAAATCGTTAAAATTAACAAAACCCACTGAGATGAACACTAGGCCCAGAGAGATTAGCAACATGATTCGTAAATTGAGAGTAATACAGAGGTAGGTTAAAGTCACCTAAAATAAGGATGTTAGACTTCATTGAACACTGCGCTTCTAAATAGTCAAAAACTTATTCATAGCGCTCAGTGGAAGTGGTTGGGAAATGTATAAATTAACAACCAAAGGAAGCCCTTATGGAGAAAAACCTTGGCAGCAATAATATCAGCTTCAGAGACATGACATAGTAATGCACATAGAACTTGATGTTAGCTGTGATTTTATTGCCAACAATACACCTCTACTGCGGTCAATGTTGTTTATTTTGTAAACCTGATAATCAGGTCCAAAATATTTACTAGAGAGAACATCATCAAGAAGCCATGTCTCGGCTAGGGCAATCACATCAAACTCACAGGTAGCAGCATTAGGGTAAAGAATATTAGCTTTGTAATTTAAACCTCTTACATTTTGGTGGAAAAGATTGACAGCTACTCACAAACTGTTGGATAGTTACACAACCGTGCTGACCGCTGGTCAGCGTCATAAGCTTGTCGTAAGTGTCAAACTTCACTGGACTCGTCACTGGTGAACTTGCCTTGACTTGATTGATTTATTTATTCTACCTACTCCGTTTTAGTTTGCTTTCATTGTGTTATTTACTTCTTGCATTTCGATCGTTTTTCATGCGGAAGTAATAATGTTGATGGGGTTGAGACAGCAACCCCATAGTTTCATTCATGTTACTAAAATAGTAATATTCTTACTTAAGTTATTAGCATTGATGGAATTTCTTTAAACAATTCAATTGAATCAAATGTAATCTTGGAAGTATTGCAATTTGTCTAATTTCACAGTCATGGCACAGAATTCGATATGATGATAAATCAATAATTTTTAAGAAAACTTGAAATAAATCAAAAAGTGTAGGTACATTTAAACCATAGAGAATGCTGATACAGCACGAAAGATAATCAAGAAAGAAATCCATTAATTTTGTAATGTATAGTACACAGTATGTTCCACCTCTCATAAATGTACGAGAAAAAAAAGGTACAATATGGGGAGTTACTAAATTTAAAATTTGGATTAGTTTTGGCATACAATTTTTCTGAAATCGATAGCTCAAAAATATTAATTTTAGAGTTAGTGAATGCAGGTAGGTATTGAATGTTGTTCTAATAGTAGAATTCAAATCTTGCATAACAAACATGGAGTGCTATTTAAAATAACAAAGTTGGGCTCAACGTCTGGTATATCATAAAGTGCTACAATAGTGTCATTAGTATTTTCGTTAAACAGAGCACCTCAGAAACGCCCTATACGCAAATTTTCAGTTTCAATTTATTTGTAGTTTCATCATATGATCTAATAGGCCACTATAAACGCATTCAAAATAGTCTGTTGGTGATCAAATTAATTAGGCACACAACTTGACATATCTAATACAATTTAAACGTGTCTTCCTTCTAGGTGGAGGACAAGTAACAAAAAAACGATCTTATTGATACATGAATGCCGACGTTTCGCACACAAACAAACAACGTCCACCTAGAAGGAAGATACCTTTAAATTGGATCACTTAATTGGGGAAAAATATTCTTAATTGACATATCTATTTCATTGTTAATAATAACAACAATGCATAAAACATTATGATAATTTTTACGCAACATTTAAAAGCCTTAATTTTTAAAAGATCTTGAGATCAAACATTTTATCGGGTGTCTTGATAATAGCCATCTTAATGTAATTAATGTATTTTTTTATCTAGTACTTATAATTAACACATTCAATGTTTACCTAATTATAGTAACATAATCCTTTAGATAATTTAGCAGTTTTTTATGAATACAAAGTAGAAATATGATATTATGTTGACCTGTTTTATTTTTGTTAAAATTATTTGAATACCACAATGATCAAGAGAATGTACTTACAGTTAGTGTGTCGCTAAGGAATGATTTATGGTGATTTACAAAAAGTATGCAACAATAATATTAAGCAACTCTAATAAAATGCGATCTCTGTCAACTAGTTCTAATTCGAATACATTTTTAAGTCTTTTCTATTCTGTCTAGCTGTACTAGTCCAACTTCAGGTATGTTGATTTGTTGACAATTCTTTTTCTGGCACAAAGTTCAGTTCCGTTTCTGGGTCGGTTTTGTAAACTTTGTTTTTAAATTTACATCAAAAATAAAAATTGAGAAAGATCTTTATTATATCTCAAAATTCCCCGTCGAGGAAGTTCAATAAACGCTTAACATTTAATGACTGATTCAGAAAAAAAGAACGAATTATTCCTCTCCCACACTAGACATTGACTTTATGAGAATATTAGTCTTTACAATTTATAACACATTGTCCAGTTTCGAGACGATGCAACAGTGTATTACTTAGTTTATTTAAAAGAATATTCTTAACAACTTTTTCTAGTAATTTCTCCAACGCGAAGCAAAATATTAAGAATCGACCATATTATCAGTTTGTAGTAGACTAAGTTTAAAGTTCAGATTGTAGTTAGTATCTTAAAAATAAAAAATGTGACTCATCACTCAACATTCAAACCTGTATTTCTTCGTTCAAATAACGAAAATATATTAAATGCGACACACTGTATATAACAATACACAAGGAAGAGTTGATTAATATACCTCAATATTCAACAAATACACTTCACTAGGTATCCAGAGAACCGGTAAACAGGAAGTACATGAAAGTGTTTGAAATCCAACATGCTTTGTATATTGACAAGTATTTCTGAAAATATTTTGTTTAACAAGCACAACCCAAATATAAATATGTACCGGGTGACCCAATAAGACTGTTCCTCGGCCAACTCGGGAACCGTTCGTCGTATGACTTTGGTGTAAAAAATATTAGGTAAATCGGCAATGAAGAATCGCAGGAAAATATTTTAAAAATAACTACCAGAGGATGTAACTGCTATCTTAAATTTTAAATTGCATTTTCTATAAATTTCGCATAATAAACAAAAAATTTTTTTCACATTTGTAAAGAGAACCAGTTTATCTATCATTTTTGTAAAAACAACAGTTCAGTTAAATGCTTTTCCGCCAGGGCCTAGTTTTGACACCATGACCCAAATTTAAAAAAAATCAAAAATCAAATGGAATGATATGACTTTTCTTTATGATAAAGTAGCCAAATAACATCCAAATAGGCCAGTGAAAACCATTTTTCAAAATCTCGTTCCTAACCTCAAATATTGGGAAAATGAGAATAATGGATGTTTGAAGATCGGGGACCGCGCGGTAAATTTTTTAAAACTATTACAATATTATTGCTTAAGGAATGCTCTTTTCAACGATACCAAATTTGTTAAAATCGGTCAAACCGTTAAGAAGTTAAAGTAGGTTATTGCAAAAACAATTGAACACCCCCGCCATCTTTGTTTTTGAAATAATTGGGTTTAGAATGGAAGAATTGATCATTTTAGGACTATTTTAAAATAATTCTAAATTTGTAATTTTAACCTTTTGTTTTCTGTAGGCCATTGCAACAAAGTCCGTCCTAAAAAACAATGTTTTTTGTTCTTTACCGTCCATTGGTAGACTAATAAATAAAAATTATTGGATTGTGAAGTTTATTTGTTGGTTTTATTGTGTTTTATGCAAATCAAACGCTTTGCTTTCTCAATATTTCAGGAAAAAATGCCAGAAAACTGATATTTTTGAAAAGTTGTTATTTTCTTTTGACGCACATAGACGTATAATCTAATTCTGAACAACTTTTCTCTTAGGCATTTTTCAATATCTTGTCATCTAACCTCACTTATTACATATTTAAGGGATATTTTTAAATTTGCCGCCATGACAGTGGTCACATGACATTTTTCAAAGTGTTTTTTGTCATTCGATATGCTGAATTTATTTGCCAAAAGAAATTTTCGGATATCTCAATTACAAAAATGTTTCCCATTTGTTGCAAACTCGTTGCCGGTCACTGTATATAGCAAATATACCATTCTGGAAAAAATGTGTTTAATGTGCAACATTCAATTTTAAATGTCATTACTTTATTAATTGTTTATATTGTATACAATAAAATACTGAGCAAATTATAACTGACTGTAAAAATTTAAAATTTATTGCTAATCATTGTTTGTGGTTTGTTATGCATACATTTTTTATACGAGTGATATTTAGTGCGACAAACTTTAAGTAATAGATTGATTGGTTTAATGTTTTTTAACATCTGCTATTCACATTTATAAAAATTGCTGGCTAATTAAGTCACAACTGTAATAGTAACAACTAGCACGAAATCATTTTTGCTTTCCAACGAACTAAAAAGATTTTTGGAACTTAAAAGAGATTATGGTATAGAGTTCGAGCGTTGAATTTTTGGCTTATTTGAATAGGAAGGAAAACAAGAAATTGCAAATCTGTTATTTTCACAATAACCATCTTCGTAAATCTTTAATTAGAGGCGTTTGCTAGTTTGCATTCTAAATCAATGTGTTCCTCCAAAAAGAGCATAAGTATAGGTACATAAATTGTTCAAAATATTAATATGTGTTGCATGAGTATTTCCGGGAAATAAATGGGCTTTGGTTATCTGGTTTGGAACTAATATATTAAAAAGTAAGTAATTGATGTGCTTCTCATTTAATTATTCTGGATTTGTAGGCCCGTGCTGATAAAGGCAAAATAATCTAGTTTCCGAAACGTGGACTTACAATTTCTTGAGTATCATTCTATATTCTGAAGGTATTATTATAAGAAACCAGTTAGGTAGCTAACCACAAAATTTGAAATTTTTTCACATAGAGGACATTGCTGATATGGCTACTTTCTGCACCAGTTGAAACTCATATTAATCCATAAAAACTTAACCAGAAAGACATACAATTATTTTTATTATTTATTTATTTTCTAAAGACAATAAAAACTTGAACTTTACCTAAATGTTGATTGTCAAGATATGTCAAGAATTTGGAAACGAATAAATATGCATCTGGAATGTTATTTATTAACAAGAAACAATAGTTAATTATGGATGTTTCCAGAACCAAAATGTTCAAGCTTGACTGATTTTCAAAAATACAAGTATAATTAAATAATAAACTAATACATCTATCTGAACTTTCTACGCCTTATTTCAAAATTACAGATAAATGTTCTTGTTACTATCTAGTTTTTTAAATTTTTTTTTTTTTTAGCAAGGCCAAGGTAATTGTTTTATCCAAATAGCGCGTCATTCACTTATAGATTAATTTATCAACGTGGGTTCAACATTGTTGTTTTAAAAATAGTTGCTGTATGCTTAAAAGAAAACAAAATTGTATCCTACCAAGGATATTCACATTTGCAGGTTATTCCGAATATAAGTTATCAGTTAAAGAAGTTGATGTGTTTCATTTAAGATATATAGAGTTTTCGACAATTTCTTTGGAATGCTGGAAGTTATAGTGTGATATTGCTAATCCATTTTTTTGATAAGTTCAAAAGTTTTACAGATAACCATTTATTGGTAATTTCTTATAATCCGACTAAAAAAATTATCGTTTGCTGTTGGGAAAATTGTGTTTATTTACTTTTATAATCTCAGTAAGTGTATACGTTGTATACAGCTAGTTTCAATTAAAAGAGAAACGACTTTTGAGAGGACATTTTCGTGTTTTTGATTGTGTAACTGAAGGCTATTAAACATAGGTAGGTATAAATGAGAGAATAAACCAATTTGTGTCACATACCATTTACGGCTTGTTGTTTAGGAACAGTTGCACCAAAGTTGATTAAATTTAATTGTGGATTAAAATTTAATCCTTGGATACTATTGTTTTTAACCTACAGTTAAATTTAAAAGAGTTTAGTGCAACCGACTCTTAGAGATGTTGTACACAAGAACCCGTTTCACAACACAATAAAACTTCCATTTTCTTTTAATTGAAACTGGTACAAGAAACTTGGGATATAGGAGTTATTCGAAACTGGATAGTTTTTGTAATAACTTATATGTTACAAGTGGTTTTAATGGACAAATTGCTGAATTTTGAAATTTTTAGAATTTTAGTAAATCTTATACAACTCATTTAACACATCGTTAAATAATTTAAGTAACTCTTTTTTCTAAAACAGACCTTTTATTTTTAAACAAATATTTTGAGTTAGAAATTACTGATTGTCAAAATCGTAAGATGCTTAATCAAAAAGGATTCATGCAAAACCTGATTAAAAGTCATTTTTTTTTTTAAATTAACCATGGTTAAAAATTTAAATTCTTTAATCTCAACAACGGTTGTTAACTTACACAATAAAAATTCAATTTAAATAAATTATTCATTACAGAAAAACTAGATTTGTTACTAGTCTTTACTGCTATTTTATACATTGACGGGATACGATCATATCTCCAAGCGCATATTACATCTTTTTCTTTAAATCTTTAACTACTACTGATTTGAATAATTATTAGCGTGAGTTATTACTACTTTAAAATAAAACGTTGTAAGCTCCGTTTACACAAAATTTAAATTAACCAATTAAACAATTTCAAATACAAGGTATCACGTAAAATTTGTTTTAATTAAGTTGTTTTCATGTGATCGGTGTTGGTTTAGTAGGTTACAGTTATTACAATTGTTTTCTTTAAAAACAATACACAAAATAAGAAAAATAACATATACAACACTAATATTATTCTTTAGAAAAAAATTACACCCATAGTTAACAATTTAAAACAAACTATTATTTCAAATAATTAGTTATGTTCATGCGGTGGAGGGGTTATTATTTAGGAGGGTCACTGCGATCGGGGAAACGGCGATCGGGGTAAAACTGCGTTATTTGGGGAAGTTACAGTTATTAAAATTTCTTTCTTTAAAAACAATAATTTCTATAAAGATAAAAAAACAAACAAGAAATTTAGATCAACTAAAAACTACACCATCGACTAACAGACATGTGGACTGCCGAAGGTCCAACTTAGTTCCCAAAAGCAAATGTAATATAAGAAAAAATTCCAAGTTGTGCAAAATCGTTACATCGTTTTAGTCCAAACTTTTGTATTCATTTTTTTTTACTTTACTGGATTATTATTAAAAATCTTTCTACCTACCATGGTTTATATACTGTTTTTTTCACTACTAGCCTAGAATTTTTATAAATTACTCTAGACATTACCAAAAATTTAAATGCAAAATGCACTGTTTCAAATAACAATCCCCATGTTAATCACGAAACATAATTATTGTAACCATAACACTTGTTTTTTTATTATTTAGTAGTAGTTACTAATGAGAAATTATTAACCAATAGAGGGGAAAATGGCGTCACTAGCTCGAAAATAAGATTCAAACAAATTCAAATATCATTTTTGTCAAAACCAAAAGCATAATTAAGCTTTGTATTTGAACTTTTAATTTAATTCTAAAAGCAATAAGTTTTTCTGTAGTCTGCATTGAATTTTTGTGAAATTTAGTTTTTTAATGCTTCTGCTACTTTTTTTCAAAACAAACCATAGATATTTAAAATCGCAATATACCCTAAATTGAGTTTTAGGTAAGACATCTTTGATTTGAGTTGTTACTTCCGACCTAGGCTCCATTTAAAAACAGTTGGGCTTTTTTTGCCCTATGCTGAGTAATTTAAACTAGAATGGTAAATTCTGTCGTTTTGTTTAAGATTACTTCGCGAATTTTCTTAAAAAAATTATCAAAACAATTGAGTCGGATAAAGTTCCTGATAAAGTTTGACTTTATATTTTCTTATTTCTGCGCATACATACATTCGTTATTAAGAAAGTTGTATTTCGTTCAAATAATGCTTAATTGTGTGGATTTAATTTTAAATTCTGAATCTAAAGTTGCAAATAGAAACAACTGAATATTTTATGTCTCTGTGGGTGTGTGCGTGTGTAGTGGTTACACCTATTTACACGTCATAGAGGGCAAAGTTGTAAAGGAATTACAGAAATAATGATAACAAAATTGTACTTTGTAACCACTAGATGATTTCCCATTGAATAATTTTTACTAACGGGTTTTTTTATTGGTTAACTACCAAAGTTCAGGGTCCAAAGAATACTGTTGTTTCTTTAAAAATAAATATTGGTTGAAAAATTTTTCTGATAAAATTTAGCACATTTATAACGCCTTTTGTGATTCAGTTACTACTAACAATAATTTTAAGCGCATGCATTTAGATTTTTCTGATAATTTTTGAGATTACTGCTAGCAAGAGTAGCTTCTACTTTGCGAGAAGTGGGTGTTTTTTGAATGAACTAATAAATTATAAACTTGTAATTAAACATATTAATTGAATTTGTCGATTGTGTAGGTAAAAGAAAACAACTAAATATGTTATTCTTGAATCCAAATTTCTATAGCGAACTTGAACTTGGAACTTTCTTAACTTTTGGAAAGTCAAGTTTAAGCTCTAAGCGTGTGATGCCGTGGTTGTTACCGGATTCACCTAATGGGCATTTCTATTACTAAATAAATTTACGTAAATTAGTAAAACAGGAAAACCTTGTAAACTCTATTACGAGAGTAATAACCCACTGGAATATAGTCAGCATGAAAGATTTGTTGATGTCTTTGATTTGTAAAAGTTGTTTTTTCCATTTAAAAATAAAAATATTAAAGTAGAATTATTAGGAATGTTAATGTATTTTATGTATTAATTGATATGATTTATTTTATTTTAAGGTCATATTAAACTTATTTTTGATATAATTTACAAAAAGCTTATCTTTAATTAGAACTTATGGACATTAATAAGAACGATAATTAAATTTTTGGCAGGCCAGTACAAATTATATTAGCAAAGAACATACTGCTAGAAGAGAAGCAAGAATTTGGTAAATTGAAATGAGATACAAACTTAGTTACGCTGGTGTATGACAGGTTGCGTGTACTCACAGACTCACCGTCTTACAGTGATTTACCGAAGGTCTTATACAAAAAGCTTTTATGTCCACATTATCTAACTAACTGAGAAGAAAAAATTATATACAAACGGAAGTAATCTAAAAACAAATACATTGTAAAAGAGAACAAAGAGACGTACTACTTTGTAACTATTCTACAATCTACCTAATATTCTTTTAGCTCTACTTTGTTACTTTTGATTCTAAACAAGAAGATCTTACCTCTTTAGGTTTAATAAAGAAACATGCGGTGCTGACTCCAACCTAACACGTGTTGAACTTTAGAAATATTTTAGCCTCGGATAAACGTACAATTAATTAAGATTAACAATCAAGCAGGTCATAATGAAAACGACCTGCTAAGAAACTGCGGAAGTAAGTTAAATATACTTAGTGGACAATAGAAGTGTTACACTAATAAGCGAATAATTTCTTCAACTTTGGATTTTTTAACAATATGGTAGATTTACATCAACAATGAAAAATAACATTTACAAGAAATTTTTATTGACATGTAATCTGGACAAAAGCAAAGCACAACGTCTATAGGCATCGACAAAATGAGATGATCAATTTCTATTTCGTTCCAAGCAAGTCGAATTTCAAGCGTTATAACTAACTATGCCATAGTCTGAGGAAGATGATGCAAAGTTAGAATGTCTTCTCTTCGTCACATTCCACACATGTACCGATAGGATTTAAATCCGGCGAACAGGGAGTCCACGGCAAATATGTAAGCCTGCTTTTGGAGGAAATCCAAAAGTTGAGCAATATTGAGGACATGCAATGTTTTGCAGAAAATGGATGTGTGTACGACCGTCTAAATAAAGTAGTAAAGTGGTAAAATGACATCATCTACATAAGGCCCAGTTGTCATACTCCCTCAAATAACGACAAGTGGTAGATAAGATACCATAGGATATAGCCCTCCTCTCACAAAACCATAACCCCAACAGTGGTGTGTGCATGCCTTGCAACAACAAAACCCAATATCAAACGTTGCTCTCCACGGCAGTGTCTTACCCTTTCAAGGTCATTATGCATATGTGTAGACAAGTCCATCGATTTGTCGCTGAAGACGACATTATGTTAATGTACTTCCCAATGCTGTTGTTCTTAGCATCAGTTCAGACGGTGACGACAATGGATCGCAGTAAAAGGAAGCACTATGGTGGATGATGTATTCAAAAAGTTCAAAAGATTGAATACGGCAAGGTTAGTTCTAAACACCAAGAGATACAATTTTACTAAAAAAGTATTATTCACAGTAATCTGTTGCCAGTATTACCATAGCATTCTTTAAAGCATATTTTGCCGAAATCAACGAAAAATTATAACTTCTTGGTGCTTAACACTTCTGATGTCATTTAGATATCTTCGCAAGTGATAGTATTAAGAATGTCAGACGTTCCTACAAGCCAAAATTTAACCCCGTACCACATGTAGGTGCGCAGGGCGGTGAATTGAATACTTGCCTTCAGAGTTTTCGCTCTAAACGAAATCGAATTTTCCGTTAAACGTTTGTTATGTATTGACAGGCGAAACCTGCCGCAAGAAGATGATTGACGTTACCGAATTTAACATGTCTACCGAATAGATTCCTGCAACAAGGACAATGGATCTAACCACACCCCCAAAAGTCGAAACTCCTCCTCCATCTGAAAAGAATCCAAATTCTTAAATTGGATCTTGAAGCGGAAATCTTATTTGTTAAGTCGCCATCATTTAAAGGTTTTTCTTTAAGATTATGTTTCCAGGAGTTACTTTTTTACTCACTATTTTTAAATATAAAGGGGTTTCTTTTACATAACATTTCATGTTCTACCAATAATTAATTAGTTTAGTCTTAATAGTCCACATCAAGATATCTAAAAAGTTTTCACAATATCAAGAAAAAGCTAAAAAAGCTACCGTAATAGTTTTCTGTGTTTCGCACCATATATGCAAATTTAATGAAACTTTGCCGTGGTTCGTTTTGCGATCGTATTATTCTTAGTGTAAATACGGTTTTTACAAGCACCTTGCGCGAGCAAAACTTGATAGCGATTTTGCTTCGTGAATCTCACTATAGTATCCCGGACAAATAATCCAAAAAATGTCAAAGTGCGCCGAATAAATAACAAAAGTTAAAATAAATAATTATTATTAAATTAAATTAAATTAATTAAATTGAGTGTCAATTCCAATACTATATATGTATTGGCTTATGATTGGCAATTGACGTAAATTTTGTTTAATTTGATCTCGCACCAATACTGTGAGATGAATCCAAAATTTTACATTACAAAAAGAAATAATTTTTAATCAATTCGGGAGTGCCGGTAAAATTTTTTTAAAAGGAACAATTAAAATAAAACCGTTGCTTCTAATTCTGTGTTAAAAGACTTTTTATTTTATTTGTTACATTCTATCACAAGCCACATTAAAATCCATAATTTCCGATTAGAGGTATTTTTAAGTTACAGCATAGAGTATACGAGGATAATCTGCGTAGAGCATGCATTAAAAGTTTTTTAACTTGTAGATAAATCAAAACTTGAAATTTGGTACGAGGCCATAATTGATGTGCCAATAGTTGCATTTACATGAAAGTCGATTGTCCATATAATTCTGATTTTATATACCTAAATTATTTTATCTTATTCTTGACCGTTTTTGATATACGTCATTTTTTTCAAAAAATGGTGTTTGTAGTAGTTGATGAAAAAAATGTTATCTCGCAAATCAGTTGAAATTATGAAATTAAATTTATGGAGCAGTTGCCTGGAAATCAAGCTCACTCCTGATGTCCAACTGGTAGTCTCATTTTTTGTATTATATGGGCACCGGTAATTTTCAAGTATCACAATAAAAATGATCGAGGCTTCAATTTTTTCAAATGGCACCTTCTGCTTTTTTTACACCATTCGAGATAAAATAGAAAATCTTTTTTTTATACCCAATTTCTCTCGAATGACGTAAAAAAAGCAGATGATGACATTTGAAAAACTTTTGATCTTTTTGATTGTGATATTTTGAAAATTGCCTGTGTCCCAAATGGTACAAAATGGAACTACCAGTAGAACATCAGGAGTAAGTGTAGAATTTCAATCTACTATCATAAGTTTTATTTTATAATCATTACTGATTTGCGAGATACACACTTTTTTCGGTAGCCATTTTTTGGAAAAAAATGATATTTGTTAAAAACGGTCAAAGATAAGATAATTTAGGTTATTATAAACTCAGAAACTATATAACCAAGACCCATGCAAAAGGAATTATAGGTTTGTATTTAAAATAAGGAAGTTGTTATTAGCAACTTTGGCTTTTACTCTGTATAGATGAAAAAACTGAAAATATTTTAGGTAGAACAAAAATAATCGATTATGGCCGCGTAACAAATTTCAAGTTTCTAATTTTATCTGCTGGTTAAAATTTTTTTAATGCACCCTCTACGCAGAATCATCCTGTATAATAATTATACTTTGTATGACAAAACATCCAATATATAAATACTACCTTACATACGAGATAATTTTTATAAAAATCCCCGTACCGAGTTATTTGAAATAATTTTAAAAGTACTGACTCGAATTAAAAAAAATGTGTTTGATGAAAGTTTTGCAACATTTTTAATAAAGTGACGGAAAACTCCAAACTAACGCTGGCTGATAGGGTGACATTCGTTCGTTATAAATACCTGTGTGTTTTATATGATTTATTAAATTTTTAAATGTAACCTTATCATTATAATCATTTTGACGATTTATTTTTAAATTGTGTGATTCACGCGGTTCTTATGAATTACAATTAGCCTAGATAAAAGCTTTCGCAAGTTTGGGCAAAACGTCGGCATTTATGTACAAATTTTGTTATTTGACATCCACTTAAAAAGGAAGACACCTTTCAATTTCTATCATTTAATTGGGGAAATATTTATTACGATACAAATTTTTATTACGATACAAATTGATAGAATTGCAACGTTACATAAATATCAAATGCTTTCCTCCGATATCTTGTTTTTATATACGGACCAACGGTTGGCCGACCGACTTTGGACAGAATTTTTGTTTGCTTTACTGCAACGTACTAACTCTAATTCGTCGGAAAAAGTTATATTTTTCTACTCCTGTATTGTAATTCATATATTGGAGTTTCAATAATTTGATAATCTAATTAAATTCATTTGGTTCATATTTTTATTACGATATAGACTTAGAATTGTCCAGAGTATTATACAAATTCAGAACCAATATAGATAGCTTGGTTGTCAATTGCACTTATCGACTGGTGCTGTGGCTAAAAGTCAAACATAAATTTAGCAAATTTGACACAATTCGTAACTATAGTAGTAGTGCTCAATTATACATTAGCGTTTCTATTTAACATTATGAGGTCGTAGAAAAAATGTTGTATGCAATTCGCATGTAATGACTATTAAGACACCTGCAACATGGATTAGAATTGCTCGTGCATTACTAGTAAGCTAATACATGCTCATTGCATAATATACTATTATTAGATGTTGAGTAAAAAATGGTTAAAAAAATCTTAATGATCTTATGCATCTGAAATTGCATGTGTTAAAAATTTAATTAAAAAAAAGTTTTTCTAGTAACCTTTTTCGTGTTTTGGAGAAATAATCCTACTTCTTAAATCTTTTTTGGGAAATGAATTAAAATTTGACAGATAATGCGTTCTATTTTTGTATCTTCATTGATGAACCACGTATTGAATCCAAAGTCAAATTTAGACTACATCATACGACACACTGTGTATAAAATTAATTATAAGTACATACTTAAGTACCTACGTGTCATTCCGGTTCTTAAACAAATAGGCAGTTCCTATACAGAATTTAAACTCAGTTATGACGAAATTTTCAAATGCATATGATCATCAGAATAACTGAATGAAAAGGCACTTTACGTCTAACAATCTAAATTTAATTGTTTGCCTAATGAGGAACTACACACTATACGTTAAGAAAATACCATTTGTGATAACAAAAATTAAAGATGAGATTGTCATATTAAAATGAATTGAGTCAGTTCAAATATCAAGTACAAAACTTAAAAAATTTCTTTGAACTTCAAACCCCGTCAATCTATAAATATTTTTTTTGTGTAAAATCTGTAAAACAATATATGAAAATGTTTTCCTTGTTGTTTAAAGTATTTTTACAAAAAAATAGAAACACTATCAAATTATAAAAATATAATAATAAATAAGAAGGAACGACTTGTTAAGAAACTCCAAAATTTTATAGTAATCAACACTATATTTGAAGCGCATTCCAATATTCTGTAATGTTTTAATTGTTCTTAATTATGGTTAAATTTATAGATTAATTTGGTTATAAGTGATTCACTATATAATGTTTATGGTGCACTCCTGAATTTACAATTTTAGAATTGCTGATAGAACCTATAAGTTGCTATAATGAATATACTTTTACGTTAATCAAACTGTTGCAATTTTCTCACTTATCTAATACAACATTTAAAATGTATTGGGATGTGTTTTTTACTTATAAAAGTGACAAACAGTACTGTCGGATTTTATTTTGTTAACTTCTAAATTCTCTAAATACTTAGGCAGCAACACACGAAATGTATTTTTTAACTATCTGGTCTTTTTGTCGACCAATTTGTACCTGTTTTCTGCACGTTAGTGCACGACAACGGTCGCGGTTCAGTCCTTTCGCAGTTCCAACGGGGATAAAATCTGCCGGTTTATGTAATTCCATGTGACCAGTTTTGCTATTTCTATGTTATTAATATTATCAATTAATATATTATTGAGTATGGAGTGGACTGGAGGAGTATTGTCTGAAATGATCAGGAAATGTACCGACAAAGACCTTGTTTATGTTAAATGAGAGATAAGAGTTACTTAAACAAAAATTTTAAAGGTGCAAGCTTAAAAAGTTTGTGAACTTTCTAAAAAGTTAAAATTTTTACGGAAAATATTACTATCAAAGATTTAAAAACAAAAATTCAAAACATGAGAAATGCTTTTAGAAAGGAAGTAAAAAAATTGAAGTAGGAACAGGTGGCCATATTTTTGCCTTTTGTTGAATCCATTCTTTAATCAACTTGAAACGCCGTATTTGTTTGGTGATTTTTTTACAAGTTCCATCATACACAATCCCAATAATGCCAAAGATTTTATGCCACTATAAAATATCTCAACCTGCGCTGCAAGTCATTTAAAAATATGGAAGAATTCTACTAAACTAAGTAACCTGATCTTTTCCCTTCACAGACCCATTTCGTTAAGCAAATGATAGGTTGAATATTTACGTTCCTGGGAGATGAAAGATCTATTTCGTGGCAAATCAGGTCAACGGGATTAGAATGACCGCGTGACAGATCGTTTAAAAATACCTATCGTAAAGTGTCCGCCTATAATAATTTTAAAGTAACCCACGATTATTGATTTACATCACAAATGATAAGTTGAATGATAATAGTCACAACATTGTACCGATTGTTATTTATTAAAACAATCCGTTATATTGTAACAGGTGTTTACCAAATAGTAGATTATTTGAAGGTTTATAAGGATCAGTGCCTAAGTGTTCTTTTATATGCGAAAGCACTAAGTTCTTGTCATTGCGTGTTCAATCATGGTATAATAACTTTAGAAGGTATAACATTGCGCATGTAGGCGGGATTATCTTGATGATGTACACTCATGAAATTTAAAACTTGGACACCACAATTTCTGTAAACAAAAGTTTGCACATTGTGAAGCGGGCTTAAGGGTATCATTTACAATTCTAACAGCAGGTAGTCTCAGCAGGGGTTATCTTATAGAAGGACTGTAGAATGAATCATTACACTAAGCACGTTTTAGAAAATAGGTAATTTACGTTGCTTACTTAATTTTTTCTTTAAAGAATATATTTGAAGGTATCGCTAATTAAACACCATTCGATTAGAATCAAAATTTTGTTTACAAAATAAAATTAGAAATAATTTTGATTTAAAAACGTCTACAAGCAATAACTTTTAAATTAAATCAAAAACTAAACATGGTTATTTGGGTTGACTGATTATTACTTATTTTTAAATAAATCTAACCTACTAATTATTGTAAGTTATTAAAAAAATCATTAAACTCTCTATTCATAATATTTAGTCCTTACAAAATGTATATTTTATGACGTTTCATTTTTTTCTGTAGTTAATATAAAAGTGAAAATAAAAACTAAGGCAATTCTTATTGTCAACGTATATATTTAGTTTTTTGACAAGAATTTATTACATAATTATAATTAAGATACCAAGTTATAGTTTAAAATTAAATGAAAACTTTTTTTTTAAATAAAGGTATTACTATATAAATAAATATAAGAAATGGCAATAATGGGTGTGACCTCCATTATTATTGATACATTCTTGGAGGCGTCTGCTCATTGACGCTATCAAGGTATCAATATAATTAATATTAATCGTTTCCTATGCGGTATCAATGGCTGCAATTAGTGCATTACGGTTTACTGGTATAAAATTTGGCCCTTGTTGTCTTCGGATAGCAGCAAGTATTCGAGCCCAAAACATTTTCGATAATGTTAAAATCTGGGCTTTTTGCTGGCCAGGGTAACAGCTCCAAGTTATTTGCTTGTATCCAGTTGCGCACAACCTGCGAAGTATAGGGTCATCATATCCCGATAGTTAATTATCGAATGTTCCAAGAAAATATGTGTAAATAGTAAATGGAATCTACTAACCGTAACGTTAAGTCGTTAATTATAGTTACATAACTCTCCTTTCATAAGATATAGTTCATATTAATATGCTTATTGTAAAGCTTCGTACACACCTGAACAACAAAACCGACGAACGAAACAGAACAACGTCCTGATTGTTCCACGAACAGTTTTCGGCGTTGTCGGTTTTTCTCCGACATCAAAGAAAATGCGCGCGAATGCGTTTGCTAGGTTTGGACGAATCTAAACAAAACGGCGAACAAACTTATGCGGGAGAATTAAATTATTTATTTTTTGTCCTCCCTTTTGTGGGTTTGTTGTGTTTTAGGTAATATTATGGAGTTGACAGAAGAAAAATGTTTTAAATTAATCAGTGTTTAAGAATGCAAGAAAAAATGATGTCCCTATTAGCATCATTTGGGCGGGAAATTTCAAAATAAAAAAAAGCGAAGTAAATTATAATTTTTTTTACTCTTCTTTGTGCGTAAAAATTTGGTTGGCACTATCTTCTTGTTTTCCGCAATTTTCTCTTCTCAATAATAAATATATATGAACTGAAAACTACTGAAAATAATTATGGGAACAGCACAAACGTTCCGTTTGTTGTTCGGATTGTGGAAATCATAAAAGATCGTTTGTCGTTCTGTTTGACTTTCGGTTCGTTGTTATGTTTGTTGCTCGGTTTGTTGTTCAGGTGTGTACGAAGCTTTACAACTTAAGCAACAATTTTTGGCGAATAAAGATTAGTTTGTGATGTAATATTAGAAACACAAATTTATATCATATCAAATTTATGACAACTTAAAACCAAGAACGTGTATGTTATTGCTAAGAAATTATTAAGGAAAAGCGCAATTGCAGTGTAAATATTTATAATTAGATATTTTCGAAAGTTTATAAGTCCTCTATTGTAATCTTAATACTTAAAAGAAAATCCTGTCCATTAGCATTATAAGGAAATGGCTTTTACTTTATGAATAAGTTTCAATAACAATAGAATATCCTTGCTTGTTTAATTTACTTCCTTTGAGTCATATTGCTCTAAGGGTTGTTACATTGGTCATTAGAAGTATGTAATAAATAAACAATTACCTACTGTTTGAGAAGGGTAGTGTGAACCAATAAATAAAGTAAGAAATGTAAATTCCATTTTAGTTTAAAATTTCAAGTGTTGTGAAAATGCCACCTCATCTCGGTGCTGATTTGAAAGCGCGGATTGTTTCGGAATTAGCGGCGGGCCGTAGCGTGCGTGAAATTTCACGTATGTTAGATATACCAAAAGCACCGTAGGGCATTACCGAGTAAAATGGAATCTTGAACACACTTTGAAAGAGCCATCGGAAGTGGTAGACCTAAAGTATCTACACGTGCTCAAGATCTCGAGTTGTTTCATTACGTAACAGAACAACCATTTGCTACATACTCCAGGGCTATAGCAGATACACATTTTCCCGGATGCCGTATAACTGCACAAAAAGATTAAAGGAGATGGGAATAAAGAAGTATAATGCTGCTGCGAAAGAAGTTCTCAGTGACGAAAATATGAGACGTCGTCTGGAATTTGCAAGGCGATATGTGAACGAACCTTTGGAATTTTGGAATCGAGTGATTTTAGCGACGAAAAAACGTTCAATAGCCGCAACGATGGACCACTAAAAGTTTTTAGAATGGAAGGAACTCGTTACGAAAATAATCACATATGTCCTAAAAACGAAGTGGTTATTTTTCTGTGAATGTGTGGGGTTGGGTTAGCGCGCGGGGTCCAGGAGTTTGTTGGGCTATCGATGGACGTCTTGATTCTGCTGCGTATTTAGATATTTTGGAAACTATTATGAAACCTTCAGTCGAAGTGTTTTATCCAGACGAAGATTATATTTTCCAACAAGTAAGTATTCTTATTTCACTATACTTTCTCCAAAAATAGTTCGGGATCTGTTGAATTAACATTTTCATAATGTATTTTTGTTGTTAAAGGACAACGCCCCTATTCATACTTCGCGGGTTGTGCGCAATTGATACGAGAAAATAACTTGGAGCTGTTACCCTGGCCAGCAAAAGCCCAGATTTTAACATTATCGAAAATGTTTGGGCTCGAATACTTGCTGTTATCCGAAGACAACAAGGGCCAAATTTTATACCAGTAAACCGTAATGCACTAATTGCAGCCATTGATACCGCATGGGAAACGATTAATATTAATTATATTGATACCTTGATAGCGTCAATGAGCAGACGCCTCCAAGAATGTATCAATAATAATGGAGGTCACACCCATTATTGATTTCTTATATTTATTTATATAGTAATACCTTTATTTAAAAAAAGTTTTCATTTAATTTTAAACTATAACTTGGTATCTTAATTATAATTATGTAATAAATTTTGTCAAAAACTAAATATATACGTTGACAATAAGAATTGCCTTAGTTTTTATTTTCACTTTTATATTAACTACAGAAAAAATGAAACGTCATAAAATATACATTTTGTAAGGACTAAATATTATGAATAGAGAGTTTAATGATTTTTTTAATAACTTACAATAATTAGTAGGTTAGATTTATTTAAAAATAAGTAATAATCAGTCAACCCAAATAACCATGTTTAGTTTTTGATTTAATTTAAAAGTTATTGCTTGTAGACGTTTTTAAATCAAAATTATTTCTAATTTTATTTTGTAAACATTTCCTAAACAAAATTTTGATTCGATAATTAATCGAGCTATGGTGTTTAATTAGCGATACCTTCAAATATATTCTTTAAAGAAAAAATTAAGTAAGCAACGTAAATTACCTATTTTCTAAAACGTGCTTAGTGTAATGATTCATTCTACAGTCCTTCTATAAGATAACCCTGCTGAGACTACCTGCTGTTAGAATTGTAAATGATACCCTTAAGCCCGCTTCACAATGTGCAAACTTTTGTTTACAGAAATTGTGGTGTCCAAGTTTTAAATTTCATGAGTGGAGAGTATTTATAAACATTTTGTAATTCAAATTTTCCTTTGCTCTATTTGATGTAATTTATTCAAATATAATTTGTGTTGTCATAGTTACAGCATATATCCATACTACCATTGTAACATTGTAGTTTTTAAAAAATGTCTTGTGTGATATTTAGGTGAAACAGCGAATTGCCAACTTCATGGTTGGACTGGCGATGCATTTAAACGGAATTTGTTGCAAGAATTATTCAATTTTTTAGGTAAAATGTTTCTAGTACATATTTCTATAATCAAATATAAATGAAATATATTCAAAACCAAATTTGTTCGTTCTTTAACCCGTTTATTCATAAATATTCTAAATTATTAAATGCTAGTATCAAAGTGATATTACACTTATTTTTACAATGATATTTACACTTATTGTAACAATGCTATTTCTTATACGTACCATTACATTAAATTAATCTCCTAATAAGAGTAAAAGAATCACAGGGAAGGAACTCTCCAAACGAGTCATCAAAAGCACCTGGCAAGGAAATGCAACGAAATGAGTCCTTTAAAATTATTATACCGAAGTGTACGATAGCCAGAGTTAACTGTAAAATGCACAAGTATCTACACTATTTACTGTGTTGAATAAAAACTATACATTAAAAAATAGTATGAAAACACTGACCTGAATAATTTAAACTGACAGGTCCATTTGTTTAGGATTAGGAGCTGTAGTTCTCGGTAAATACAAACCAAGAGTAATTCGAAGGACCATATTTAATGAATAGTACACTCATGAAATTTAAAACTTGGACACCACAATTTCTGTAAACAAAGTTTGCACATTGTGAAGCGGGCTTAAGGGTATCATTTACAATTCTAACAGCAGGTAGTCTCAGCAGGGGTTATCTTATAGAAGGACTGTAGAATGAATCATTACACTAAGCACGTTTTAGAAAATAGGTAATTTACGTTGCTTACTTAATTTTTTCTTTAAAGAATATATTTGAAGGTATCGCTAATTAAACACCATAGCTCGATTAATTATCGAATCAAAATTTTGTTTAGGAAATGTTTACAAAATAAAATTAGAAATAATTTTGATTTAAAAACGTCTACAAGCAATAACTTTTAAATTAAATCAAAAACTAAACATGGTTATTTGGGTTGACTGATTATTACTTATTTTTTAAATAAATCTAACCTACTAATTATTGTAAGTTATTAAAAAAATCATTAAACTCTCTATTCATAATATTTAGTCCTTACAAAATGTATATTTTATGACGTTTCTTTTTTTCTGTAGTTAATATAAAAAGTGAAAATAAAAACTAAGGCAATTCTTATTGTCAACGTATATATTTAGTTTTTGACAAGAATTTATTACATAATTATAATTAAGATACCAAGTTATAGTTTAAAATTAAATGAAAACTTTTTTTTTAAATAAAGGTATTACTATATAAATAAATATAAGATTAGTTTGTGATGTAATATTAGAAACACAAATTTATATCATATCAAATTTATGACAACTTAAAACCAAGAACGTGTATGTTATTGCTAAGAAATTATTAAGGAAAAAGCGCAATTGCAGTGTAAATATTTATAATTAGATATTTTCGAAAGTTTATAAGTCCTCTATTGTAATCTTAATACTTAAAAGAAAATCCTGTCCATTAGCATTTATAAGGAAATGGCTTTTACTTTATGAATAAGTTTCAATAACAATAGAATATCCTTGTTGTTTAATTTACTTCCCTTTTGAGTCATATTGCTCTAAGGGTTGTTACATTGGTCATTAGAAGTATGTAATAAATAAACAATTACCTACTGTTTGAGAAGGGGTAGTGTGAACCAATAAATAAAGTAAGAAATGTAACCATTTTAGTTTAAAATTGCAAGTGTTGTGAAAATGCCACCTCATCTCGGTGCTGATTTGAAAGCGCGGATTGTTTCTGAATTAGCGGCGGGCCGTAGCGTGCGTGAAATTTCACGTATGTTAGATATACCAAAAGCACCCGTAGGGCATTACCGAGTAAATGGAATCTTGAACACACTTTGAAAGAGCCATCGGAAGTGGTAGACCTAAAGTATCTACACGTGCTCAAGATCTCGAGTTGTTTCATTATGTAACAGAACAACCATTTGCTACATACTCCAGGGCTATAGCAGATACACATTTTCCCGGATGCCGTATAACTGCACAAAAAAGATTAAAGGAGATGGGAATAAAGAAGTATAATGCTGCTGCGAAAGAAGTTCTCAGTGACGAAAATATGAGACGTCGTCTGGAATTTGCAAGGCGATATGTGAACGAACCTTTGAATTTTGGAATCGAGTGATTTTTAGCGACGAAAAACGTTCAATAGCCGCAACGATGGACCACTAAAAGTTTTTAGAATGGAAGGAACTCGTTACGAAAATAATCACATATGTCCTAAAAACGAAGTGGTTATTTTTCTGTGAATGTGTGGGTTGGGTTAGCGCGCGGGGTCCAGGAGTTTGTTGGGCTATCGATGGACGTCTTGATTCTGCTGCGTATTTAGATATTTTGAAACTATTATGAAACCTTCAGTCGAAGTGTTTTATCCAGACGAAGATTATATTTTCCAACAAGTAAGTATTCTTATTTCACTATACTTTCTCCAAAAAATAGTTCGGGATCTGTTGAATTAACATTTTCATAATGTATTTTTGTTGTTAAAGGACAACGCCCCTATTCATACTTCGCGGGTTGTGCGCAATTGGATACGAGAAAATAACTTGGAGCTGTTACCCTGGCCAGCAAAAGCCCAGATTTTAACATTATCGAAAATGTTTGGGCTCGAATACTTGCTGTTATCCGAAGACAACAAGGGCCAAATTTTATACCAGTAAACCGTAATGCACTAATTGCAGCCATTGATACCGCATGGGAAACGATTAATATTAATTATATTGATACCTTGATAGCGTCAATGAGCAGACGCCTCCAAGAATGTATCAATAATAATGGAGGTCACACCCATTATTGATTTCTTATATTTATTTATATAGTAATACCTTTATTTAAAAAAAAGTTTTCATTTAATTTTAAACTATAACTTGGTATCTTAATTATAATTATGTAATAAATTCTTGTCAAAAACTAAATATATACGTTGACAATAAGAATTGCCTTAGTTTTTATTTTCACTTTTTATATTAACTACAGAAAAAATGAAACGTCATAAAATATACATTTTGTAAGGACTAAATATTATGAATAGAGAGTTTAATGATTTTTTTAATAACTTACAATAATTAGTAGGTTAGATTTATTTAAAAATAAGTAATAATCAGTCAACCCAAATAACCATGTTTAGTTTTTGATTTAATTTAAAAGTTATTGCTTGTAGACGTTTTTTAAATCAAAATTATTTCTAATTTTATTTTGTAAACATTTCCTAAACAAAATTTTGATTCGATAATTAATCGAGCTATGGTGTTTAATTAGCGATACCTTCAAATATATTCTTTAAAGAAAAAATTAAGTAAGCAACGTAAATTACCTATTTTCTAAAACGTGCTTAGTGTAATGATTCATTCTACAGTCCTTCTATAAGATAACCCTGCTGAGACTACCTGCTGTTAGAATTGTAAATGATACCCTTAAGCCCGCTTCACAATGTGCAAACTTTTGTTTACAGAAATTGTGGTGTCCAAGTTTTAAATTTCATGAGTGTACCTAGATTAAAGAAAATAAGATTCATCAAAGAAAACTATTCAAATTTAAGATTGCTTATAAAAATTGATACACTGACTTTTAAAAACTACATCTTCGTATTTTTCAAACTTAAAAACCTGCCAGTAAATCCGATTACATCTCAATACTGAATTAACGCATCGTAAATAATCAGCCATTTCACCAATATTTAGTACTGCAAGACAGATTTTACCAGTCTCAAGGTTTCTTTTGTTTGCAAAATAGAAATGTAAAAGGATATTGCGCTTTTACTGAAATTTTAAAGATATCTGAACTACAAAGAACTCATTAGAGGAAAAACTAAAATTGTCAAAAAACCCACTGTTTGTATGTTGTATGAGAAAATTTTCTTAAAGAACATATCCAGGAAAAACAAAAAAACATATTACCTCTCTAGAAGAAGATAAATAAAGGAAATGGTTATTGAAATTGGTTAGAGTGCTTTGTTGTGCAATCGGTAGTGAGAATGCAGAGATTGTTGTTTATTTCAACTTGGAGGGATAGGTACCTAAGATTTGATTATAAATTTATTTAAATAAGATCTTATTCGAGTTTATGAATCGCATCTCCATATGTTGTTGAATTTGTCAAGCTGTTCACCAACAACTTCAGAACTAGTGTTCCCATCCTAATGGTGTAAACTGTATATTGCACGAGTGCGTAACGTGTCAGTGGCTGTCAACAGCTTAGCCTCAGGTCCAAAAATCAGATATACAGGGTTGTATATTTTACCCTTTTCAAAAAAAGCTCACTTGTGTCACGCTTTCAGACCTGGCCCTAGTTCACTATGACCTATGTAGACCACAAGATGTGTATGGTATGCACACGTACCATGCATTTCTTATGGAGGTTTTTTTTCTTACTGGTTTTTGTAATAAATTATTCTGGTAACATATTATTTGATATATTCATTAGTTTGTCTAAATTTACAAACGATTCGGTAACTTTTAAACTTAAAAATCCCTAAACAAATTCCCTAAAAACTAATATTCAAGCCCCTTCTTTAAATCACCCCACACCAAAACTTAAAATACCCTTCTTCCAGATAAAAATTTTCTTCCTTCTACTACTTTCCTTTATCCATTCCTCCTTCCCCTTATCTCCTAATATTACTTGTCTTTTTTCTCTTCTTCTCATTTATCCACATTCTTCCATCAAATGTTGCAAGTCCTCCTATTCCTTCCCGTATATTCTGCACTTTTCTCCATCTTCTAGCGAATACCTGTTTACCTTTTTCTTCTATTCCTCTACATCTAAATCTCTTCGCTATCATCCTTTTCGTCTTTAAACTTTTGTTTCCTGTTATATATTTCGGTACTCTCTCGGTCGTAATCTTTCCATATCCTCTCGTTATATCTTCTTTCCTTTATTTTTGCTCTTTTTCTGAATTTGTGTATCTTTATCCCTTCTCACTATGTCGTCTTCTATACTTATGCCTACCTCTCTTCTTCTTTTCTACTCTTCTATGACATATCCTACTATTTCGTAATCTAATCTCTTTCTTCTTGTCCTAATTTTATACTCTGCTTCTTCATTTCTTTCTAACATTCCTTTATATAATTGTATTTTCCTCCCTTTTCTAAATCTTCTTCATACCTCATTATCTTTCCAGCTTGTACTGTATCTTTTCCCACTCCTTTCCATCCCCATACCTCCGCTCCGTACATCAAAACAGTCATCACTAATTAAAAGCCATTTTCTTTTTCCATGTTAGCCCCAAACACTCTCTCTCCTATTCCCCCACACACCTGCCCCAGAACTTTGTTACTTTTTTTTACCCTTATATGCCCCTCATCTTTATTATTATATTTTATAGTATATCCCAGATATTTCCATTTGCTCACCTCTTCTTTCTATCACTTCTTCTCCCCCTATATTTAATTTTCTCTCTCTTTCTCCTTCTTCCTTGTTTTTTTGAAAACTATTACTTTCTGCTTTTCCAACATTCGCCTTCATTCCCTTTTCTTCTATATATTTCTTCAGCTACTTCTATTGCTCCTCTCATTTCTTCTTCTTCATTTGCCACTACCACGACATCGCCCGCATATGCCAGAACCCATACTTTCTTCCTTCCTATTACCACTCCACCCCTTTTGTTTCCCTTTCATTACCTCTTCCATATCGGCCATGTATATTACATATTATTTATAAAATATTTATTTGTACGCAACTAAAGACCGGCTTGCAATTTTTATTTAATAGGAAAAAGTACCACCAATAGTACTACAATTTTTTGACTACTTTCACATTAGTACCGTTTAGGTGTTTTGCCAGCGATGTAGATTTCAATACACTAGAAGGAGTGAATGTAAACAGGCAAATCTAAAAGTATATAGAGATATAAACCGTTTCAGAAATATAGTGATGAGATATCGTATACGAAAGGTATTCCCCAGTATTTTATATTACTAATTAGGATGTTACCAAATTACCATTTTAATTGTTGCAGGTAAAGCAATGCAAATAAGTCTGAAATTGGTAGATATTGCTATAGGAACCTTGTAGTGATTTGAAAGGGAATTGTTTAACCCTTTTACTACAGTAGTAAAATACGGGTGTCCCCATTTATAATAACGTAGTAATTATAAAATATTGTATTGTCATAAAACTCTAAATTAACAACACCCTGTAAATAAACTTTATTACAATAATTCGTATTGATGGCCCCCTTAATCTCGGGAATTATTAGACAAAATGATTTAGCTAATTTTTGACGATTATGTAATGAATGTATTTAAACCATACTAATTTCGCAAACAAAGTCATTTAAATCGATAACTATAAAAATGGGTATAGAAAGCCTTAATAAAGTACATTATTTTGTTCGGGATATTTCAAAACAAAATGAAAATACAAGGTGTTCCCTTTTAAAAACATAACTTTGATATAGCACGCTTTTTGGAACACCCTGTATATGTCTGACTACTTAGAAAAGTAGCCGTCATTAACCTACGTACTCCTGCCAAATAATTTTTTTTCATTTTTCGTTTTCCCCAGTAAGCCTGTCCCGTTGAGCGTGGCCCACCCTGTATATGTAGCTACCAATGCAGTCCAATCCCAGTCATATAATAATTCTAAAACATTTTTATTCTAATTGCGCCTCTACAAATGCAGTTATTTAGTTTCAATTGCTTCATGCTTTCTGTTAACAATTTCTTTGAGATCGTCTGGCTAGCAGATATTAGTTTCATTTTCAAAGTTGATTTTTGAATGTCTGCAGGTACTAAGGTTACTAGTACTTACTGCCTTCAAATTTGACGGTTTGTCTAGTATTGATCTGTGCTTATTTGTTGGCACTTGTTGCCAATACTCTAATTGGATAATTTCCACTTTTTGCACATATTTCGGATTGTCATCTGAGTCAGCCACGAACGGTTTTTGTAACTGATGCCTTATAAACATTCTTCCAATACAGCTTCTAACCTTTTCCTTTCCTGTTCTTCTTTAGTAACATTACTACTAATAAAATAGCAACAATATTTTACAAACACGTGTTTAAGTAACCGCCACTTCAAACACATGTCTAAACAAACAATAGTTGACGGCAATGCGTGATGGTCAACATCAGTTGGCGAAACCCTTACATGTAGCATATCCGTTACCGGACGTAGCATCTTTCGAACGTATATGTGTTGCTGTGCGTGACAGTAGATACACATATGTGGGACCTACACGCCGGTTCCGGAACGCTTAAAGTCAAGGGTTTACTAAGCAATTATATTTTCGGTGGTTTACCATTGCCTGGCGAGAGAATACAGCAGAAAATTTGATGTTTGCAGCGGGAATCGAACCAAAGTGTTGCTTAGCAGCTAGCGCACTCACCAGCAGACAGTCGCATATAAAGACTACATATGTATTAACTTTTAATCAATTTTACCAAAACGTAACAAACTCCACATGTAAAAGAGTATCGACAGTGTGCAGCGACGTTTGCAAAACTGGAAACAAATCTTAAAATTATTCAACAAACCAAAACTGAGAAGGTGCGGTTTAAAGAGTAAGACGAAGTAAGAGTTTTTGAGTTTGTTAATAGTTATTTACGAATCGTCTGGAAGAACTTTTTCCTGGCTACGAACGCATTTAATAGCGCGAATTCTAGAATAATCTTCCCGCAAGAGGTTTGTGCTTAAATATTTGCTGTATCGAGCAAATATTCTGTTAATAAATATTAGCACCATTTTGACACGTCAAATTTGATATAGTTACCATGATACAAAGTGTAGAGTGTTATAAGTTGACGTTTTCAGTTGCAGTCATTTGGCTATAATGGATAGATGTCACTATAAATGTTTAATAACTTTGTGTAGATTTTTCAAGGTTACTTTTGTTTTCATTAACAAAAAACATTGGGAAATGGTTTTTAACCGGTTTAAAGTACGTAGTTTTGAAAAAGTTCAGTTTGAAGAGAATAGTGAGTTTTTGTAATTTTGCAAAAAATTTCTTTTTTTCCAAAATAACCCTTTAACAACTATAAGGGTATGCAAAATTTTGCAGAGTACAAAATTGTAGATTTGTTTTTTTTTAAATTTTTGGTTTCTTTTGGTATGATAAAATTGAGCACCTAAGATATGACAGTTTAAAGTTTGTACATCTTTAGTACCATTACGCCACCCTATCAACTCAAATCCTTTAAAATAAGGGTTAAATAAATTTTCATTTACATGAGCTTCTAGCTTGTAAAAACCTACAAATTTGTTTTATTAAGATTTTCATAGCTTAAAAATAAGCTACTATGATTAAATAAAGTTAACATTTTTTTTTATTGGATAAATTCACTTGTCATGGGAAATTGATTATCCAAACAGTTTGAAATGCATTAATTTGCACACTGTTTTACAGGGTGCGACGTCCGCCTTTCTTAATAAGGAAACCATATGTTAAAACCGCCAGGATGTAAGAGAAAAGCTGAAGTTTTTTTACATAATCCCTGTGCAACAATTGAGGAATTTTACTGGTTAGTCAGTACTGCACTGTGATGTTGTACGACTTGCTAAGGACACGCACTTTCTTACATAATATCTCGAAATCCTTTATAAAGGTTACTATAAAAAAGGCGGTTAAGTTGTCCTCGCTCGTTCCGACGGTTGTGCTGCTTAAATGAGCAATATAAAAAGAGTGTATTTGCAAAACTCAGTTATTGCTGGGAAATAAAAATATTGAAACCACTTAATTGGGGTTGGGCTAATATTGAATGAGTTTAAACCCAGTTATAATTTTTGATCAACCTGCACCTGAAGACCTGTTAAGAATGATATTTACAAGTTGTAAACAAAGCGGCTAGCGTGCGGTAGTCGAAAATAGGTCTTTTGCAACTCTACATGTACGTTATAGCGGAGACAATTGTCACAATTATGCTTCTATTAGCCAAGAGGAAGAAGACGGGGGATGAGGAAGAAAACGAATGCAAACGAATAAAGGAAACCTTGTTGAAGAGGGAGAAGAAGATGGAGTGAAGATTTTTAATTATTTATAGATTTTTTCACCATTATAAATTAATAAATAAATTGAAATTTATTCATGTACATAAAATGAATGAATATTTTATTTTCCTTGTCTTTGATTTGTGATTGAAATTATTTATTTTTCTCCAAAAATTAAAAAAAATTAAAACTAAATTGGTTATTTAAGGCTTGATAAATTAATATTTCTTTTATTTTATCGACAGTTATTTATTATAAAGGTCAATTACTGTCGCATGGGGTGGTTTTTGGTGGTTGAAAAATTATCAATTCATGATAATTGAACCCTCACTTTTGGATTACAAGCTCCGAACCTGCAATTATATAAACTTATTTTCAAATAAGGGTAGTTTTAACTCCCTAAAATAAAAATTAACCCCCGGGCACAGGGTCAACTTCAGCGAGGGTAAATCTTAAATTTAAATTTTTAGGAAAAATCAGCGCGGTATTATTGCTTGCCTTCATTCACTATGGACTATATGAATTTTACAGATGAAACTAAGTTCATAATAACGAAATACTTATCCGACAACACTGTCTGTTGGGATAAAACAATTTCATTGCAGAAAGACGAGACTGTATGTATTTTTCAATACAAATATTTGGTGCCGAATTATTCGGCACTACATACAATCTTAGGACCATTTTTCTATAACACACACATTACTTATCAACGATATTTGGAATTTCTACAAGTGAATTAGATGAAATAAGTTGGACAATTTATCTCTTGAGTACGATCCAGAAAAGTAACAGATTTGCAGCACGACGGGGAGCCTTGCCTATTTCATACTCTTTTGTAAATAATTTTAATAGATAAGTTTTGCTGAATAAATATCAAACTAATGTAAATAGCTGTATCAAACCTTTAAGAATTTTGGAGTCAGAAGAAAATAAGCTTTTTGAAAAGTTTTCTCTCACAGCCGTCAACTTTGTTGACATAATGTAATCTATGTATTATTTACTTTTTATCATTAACAGTGTCCGAGGATATTCAAGGAATATAAAAGTAGATCATTTTCAGTTTTTTCAAATTATCTCAGATAGTAGGCGATGTATTTGACGTTTGTTCATGTCATCAAATTGGTTTTGCATTTTTGCCCAACTTTTCTAATTTAGCAGCTACATCGAAATTCTAAAACTTGGACACCATACTTTCAAAGCTTGCATAGAAGCGGGTTTGCGGGGAATATTTACAATTTAACAGCAGGTACAGCAGGGGTTATACCCAGCGATACCGAATGAATATTACATTCGCCGAAAATGTTGCCTTTCAATTTTTCTTTGCTGAATACTGAGGTTGGGTATCGCTACCAACAACATAGCTCGATTATCGAATCGTACTTGTTTAGAAATGCGCTATTAGAATAAAATTAGAATAATTTTGATTTGTAACGGGTTCATGTTAATAACTTTAATTAAATCAAAATTAAACATGAGTTTGCCGATATTACTTATTTTTTAATACCTAACTCCAATTATTGCAATTGTATTAAAAAATCATTAAACTTATTAATAATATTAGTCCTGAGAAATGTAGTGACGTTTCACATTTTTTTCTTTAGCACATAAAAGTGAAAACAAATTGCTGCTGTTTCTTATTGTCAACTTGACAGCACTTATTACATACCAGCTACTAAGATAATATTATATTTAAAATTGTTTAGAACGCTTTTTTGGTATTACTATATAAATAAATATAAGAAATGGTGACCTCCACAGCTGATATTTGAGGTGTCATTGACGTTATCATAGAGTCAATATAATTAATATTAATCAAGCCTATAAACTTGGCCCTTGTTGTCTCGGATAACAGCAGTATTTGAGCCCAAACATTTTCGATAATGTTAAAATCTGGGCTTTTGCTGGCCAGCGTAACAGCTCCAAGTTATTTGTTTGTATCCAGTTGCGCACAACCTGCGAAGTATAGGGTCATCACATCCGATAGTTAATTATCGAATGTTCCAAGAAAATATGTGTAAATAGTAAATGGATGATGATGATGTAAAGTCGTTAATTATAGTTACATAACTCCCCGTTCAAAATAAAAAGCGAAGTAAATTGTACTTTTTTACTCTTCTTTTTGTGTAAAAATTTGTTGGCACTATCTTCTTGTTTCTTCTCAATAAATATATATGAACTGAAAACTACTGAAAATAATTATGGGAACAGCAATGTAAACGTTCCGTTTGTTGTTCGATTGTGGAAATCATAAAAGATTGTTTGTCGTTCTGTTTGACTTTCGGTTTGTTGTTATGTTTGTTGCTCGGTTTGTTGTTCAGGTAAAATGAAGCTTTACAACTTAAGCAACAATTTTTGGCGAATAAAGATTATTGTGTAAACATTTATAATTAGATATTTTCGAAAGTTTGTCAAGTCCTCTATTGCAATCTTAATAATTAAATAAAAATTTGTCCATTAGCATTATAAGGACATGGCTTTCACTTTATGAATAAGTTTCAATAACAATAGAATATCCTTGCTTGTTTAATTTACTCTCATGTTTTTAAGGGTTGTTACATATTTTGGTCATTAGAAGTATGTAATAAATAAACAATTACCTACTGTTTGAGAAGGGGTAGTGTGAATCAATAAATAAAGTAAAAAATGTAAATTCCATTTAGTTTAAAATTTGCGTTGTGAAAATGCCACCTCATCTCGGTGCTGATTTGAAAGCGCGGATTGTTTCGGAATTAGTGGGCGGCCGTAGCGTGCGTGAAATTTAACGTATGTTAGATATACCAAAAGATCACCGTAGGGTATTACCGAGTAAAATGGAATCTTGAACACACTTTTGAAAGAGCTATCGGAAGGCGTAGACCTAAAGTATCTACACGTGCTCAAGATCTCGAGTTGTTTCATTACGTAACAGAACAACCATTTGCTACATACTTCAGGGCTATAGCAGATACACATTTTCCCGGATGCCGTATAACTGCACAAAAAAAGATTAAAGGAGATGGGAATAAAGAAGTATAATGCTGCTGTGAAAGAAGTTCTCAGTGACGAAAATATGAGACGTCGTCTGAAATTTGCAAGGCGATATGTGAACGAACCTTTGGAATTTTGGAATCGAGTGATTTTTAGAGACGAAAACGTTCAATAGCCGCAACGATGGACCACTAAAAAGTTTTTAGAATGGAAGGAACTCGTTACGAAAATAATCACATATGTCCTAAAAACGAAGTGGTTATTTTTCTGTGAATGTGTGGGGTTGGGTTAGCGCGCGGGGTCCAGGAGTTTGTTGGCTATCGATGGACGCTCTTGATTCTGCTGCGTATTTAGATATTTTGGAAACCTATTATGAAACCTTCAGTCGAAGTGTTTTATCCAGACGAAGATTATATTTTCCAACAAGTAAGTATTCTTTATTTCACTATACTTTCTCCAAAAATAGTTTCGGATCTGTTGAATTAACATTTTCATAATGTATTTCTTAGTTGTTAAAGGACAACGCCCCTATTCATACTTCGCGGGTTGTGCGCAATTGGATACGAGAAAATAACTCTGAGCTGTTACCCTGGCCAAGCAAAAACCCCAGATTTTAACATTATCGAAAATGTGCTTTGCTCGAATACTTGCTGTTATCCGAAGACAACAAGGGCCAAATTTTATACCAGTAAAACCGTAATGCACTAATTGCAGCCATTGATACCGCATGGGAAACGATTAATATTAATTATATTGATACCTTGATAGCGTCAATGAGCAGACGCCTCCAAGAATGTATCAATAATAAGGAGGTCACACCCATTATTGATTTCTTTATATTTATTTATATAGTAATACCTTTATTTAAAAAAAAAAAAACGTTTTAATTTTAATTTGAAACCATAACTCTATGGTATCTTTTAATTATAATTATGTAATAAATTCTTGTCAAAAAACTTAAATATATACAAGCGATTTACAATAAGAATTTGCCTTAGCTTCTTATTTTCACTTTTTATATTAACTACAAGAAAAATTGAAACGTCATAAAATATACATTTTGTAAGGACTAACAAAATTATTATGAATAGAGAATTGAATGATTTTTTTTTTAGTTAACTTTACACATAATTAGTAGGTCATATGTTATTTAAAAATAAGTAATAAGTCAAGTTAATAACCATCTTAGTTTTTGATTCAATTTAAAAGTTATTGCTTGTAGACGTATTTAAATCAAAATTATTTCTAATTTTATTTTGTAAACATTTCCTAAACAAAATTTTGATTTGATAATTAATCGAGCTATAGTGTTTAATTAGCGATACCCTTCAAAAATATTCTTTAAAGAAAAATTAAGCAAGCACTGTAAATTACCTATTTTCTAAAACGTGCTTAGTGTAATGATTCATTCTACAGTCCTTCTATAAGATAACCCCTGCTGAGACTACCTGCTGCTAGAATTGTAAAATGATACCCTTAAGCCTGCTTCACAAACTAAGCCATATAACCAAGTTTTAAATTTCAGGAGTGTACTTTCAGAAATAAACAAAGTTACCTATTTTACCGAGGTAGGTATTGAGCATCCTGTATAGGTACTACAAGGTGCAGTAGACCTACCACGAAACCCCCTAATGACAGTCTACAAATATAATTTTTTTTTGTCAGTGGTTATGGTAAATATAAATGTTCAACAAAAATTTAATGGTGTTATTTTATTATCCTCCGGTAGCGTATAATACAAATTATTTATTTCATGACTAATAAATACTAATCGTAAGTAAAATGATTTTATGTAAATTTTCAATCTTTTTACACATAAAATTTTAAAGTTTTAATTACATTTCAGTCGGGATTACTCTATAAACAACTTCTTTGTGATTTGTGTGTGTGTAATGAGTTTCTTTTGCCGCAGACCTTAGTAATTTTTGATAATAGTCCCACACCTAACTTTAGAAAAATTAAAACTACGAACAAATTTTTGACGTTTATTTTATTGAAACCTTAGAAAGAAGAGTATTAGGTAAATAGTATGCTTTCTTATGGCACATTATTTCAACTACTACTATTTATTTTTTCTACCTCTATATTGTAATTCATGTATTAGAAAGTTTACAATCTGTACTATAATGAAATTCATTATGATACAAATTTCTTTATTATGGTACAGATTTAGAACCGGTAGAATTGCGACATTACGTTATTATCAAATGTTCCATGAGAAGGATACAAATTGAGAACCAATAGAAAATGGTTATCGTTGTTTATTGCACTTATCGACTGGTGCTGTGGCTAAAAGTCAAACATAAATTTAGCAATTTGACAATTAAACTATAGTAGTAGTGCTCAGTTATAAAATTATTACTTCTATTTATATTGAGGTTGTAGTAGTATGTACTGCATAAATGAGGTACTGTTTTCAGACACTGCAACGTATTATTATTGCTGTTCGTGTCTTAATAGTAATCATTACATGCTCATTGCGTAATATACTATTCTAGCTATACGGTACTTAACTCATAACTAAATCACATTCATATTATTTAATACAAAACATCTACTATTTTAATGTAAGGATTGAGGCTTCCACGGTCGGAGTCATTGTTAAACAAAACGTCTTCTGGGATTGGACCACGTTAAACAAGTAATAGTAGTTGCTTAATCGTTTCGCCACTGCGTAAGGTGCTTTATCAGAGCGAGAAACTTGAAACAAACAAAGAAAGTTCAAGGTAGACAACTAAAATTGATTACCTTGTACCTTGAATTTCTTGGATGAAGCCCTCTACTATTATAGGTGACCGTAACTTTTTTCGACACGGTCCAATCCTGAAGACGATTCTTTTAACATCTACTATTTTATTTGTAGTTCATCGACGGGAGCCTACAAAAAACTTATACTTATATAAAAGTAAAATATTAGTAAGCAAGTACTTCCCACAGAAGCAGTCTATACTTTATTAAATACTATGGATGATTCTCAATATATATTACAAAAGAAATAAATTGACGTAAACTTTTTAAGTTGAAAGAACGACCCTAAATCAGTTTCATGTCATAAACAATTTCAAATAAACAATGAATACGTAAAAGATGAAATTTTATTTGTAAAAAGATAAGATTACCTATACAGATTACAAAAGTAGCATATTTAAACATTTTGAAATAAGAGCCACGACTAATAATAATAACGACTGCTCATCATAAATACTTAATGCCTTGTTTTTAAATTTAAAGTAGTCGCAAACTGCAAGTTAAAGTTCATTTTTAATAAATCCGACTAAAGACAAGGCACGTAATAATTTCATATATCACTTGTTATCACTGGCAAAGTAAACATAAAATTATTGAAATATCGCGGTTATTGGGTTCATTTCATTCAAAAGAGGTCATAGCTTTTTACTTATTTGTTCTAATCCATTAATTGCGTCACGCAAAAAAATATCTTCAATTATTGTAAACTGATTGCGATGCTACGAACGCAAACGGTGCAATCAGCAATGAAAAGCTAATCTTTATTGTCGTTAAATATAAGTTCGCGACTCCAAAGAGGACACTCACGTAACATGGTATTTAAACAAAATATATGAAAAACTTACCGTTTTAGCAGATGAGTATTCGCACCATTTTTTTGAATGAAAATAAGTAATGTGCTATCCTGTAATGCAATGAAACGAAACTGGTTTTAATTTCATAATTTTGAATTGTAGTTTTGCTTTCAAAATAATGATGTTGTTTAAGCGCGTATACAATTAACGGTAATTAATTTGTATTTTGTTCAAAATTTCCTGGTTGTACATTATCATTGGTAAATATTTTGCATTTGTTTACATAAAGAATTTGGATTTTTAAAAGCATAACCTTCGTATATATTTAAAATTATTTTTTAAATGACAAAGTAGGTAGTACTTACGTTTATAGTATTTAATTTATTAATCTTTGAAAGAAATTCTTTCACCACAACAATACACTTGATCGCAGCAGTCGCATACTGAAAATAATTCGATAAAGACTAATTACAACGATTATGTCTTTAATAAGGTTCATATGAAAATCTTATTCCGCATGTTCGAATAGCTGACGTTACTTTAGAGGTTAATTTCAAAAACTAATATAAAAGGAATTTACTTTCGTTAAGACGGCCCAACTTCAACTAAGGATAATGAGTTTAATTGTAAATGAAAAGTGGTTTTGAACAAGGAAGAAATAATCGACGTCGGTAATTGTGTAACAATTAAAAAATAGGGTTAGTACCTAAGGTGTTTAAAATGACCTAAATCTAAAATTAGGTCGTAACTTTTCGTAGCCTTTGAGCTCAAACAATTGTTCTATCTGTTGCATAATCGCTAATATAACTGCAGATAAGACCGGAAAGAAGAACATATCAGACGAACACGTGTTAATAACCGAAAAAAAATTACGAACCTGTATATTAGAATATTTATCACAAATTAAAACGAAAGGTCGTCTTAGGTTTTTATATAAATTGCAAATTCTACACCAAATGTAATCTGCCAGAGTGAAAGTATTTGCACCTTCAAAGGGGTCAATATAGCTGAGGCGTTTTTTTATACTCAAGACATTTATTTATTTCTCGACCAAATGCACTAATTTCTCTCGATACGAATGCGTTCATAAGTCATATTTAACCTGACAAGTTTTTTTCTTTCCAAACCTAGATCATTGAATATTAATTGATCGAAAGTTGCAGTAAACGTTTTATTAAAAGTACCAAAATGTGATTAAACCGGAAGAAATTTATCTTTCCTCACTACAATTTGAATCTATTTTATTACTTATACTCACTATACCCATGGTTTACTTCATTGAAATTTTGCATTCTTTAGTTTTTGCATTTCTTCGTATAAAGGTACTTACTTTTCACTCTACATTTTGTATTTATTTTTTTAATCCAATATAAATGTTTCATTGTAAGATGTTGTTGTACATATTGAAGTTAATTCAAAACGTAGAATTACATAATTACACAGCCATGGTATTTCCGTATTATCCCTTGAAAATTAAAGTGCCTCCGACGCTCGCCACTGACTATTTGGTGTCTTGGGCAGCGCAGCCACCTAAGAATTTTTGGCATAAATTGAAAATAATTGGCGGTACACTGCTCTACTTAGGTTTAAAATACTATTTAATTTGTAATGATGACGTGATGTGACACATGACGTTGAGTGGGTGAGTTTTTTGTCTTAGACCAGGAAAGAGGTGGGACTAGTAATACGCCATACTGCTACACTACAGCGGTTGTGACCGTACCAAATGTCCGCCATTTTAACGGAGGCAGACAAATCGAAGGATCCCACTTAGCATTTTGTGATTATTTTTATTTATTTAATTGAGATACGTATTCAAAAAGGGTATTATAATGGTGAATTGTGTAGTCTTTTGGTTCTAAGAATCAGACGGAAAAAAAAGGTTCACGGAATAACCTTTCACGAATAAGAAAAACATTTCTACATCTATCAGCGTTTCAATGTAATTTAATTCTACATGGTAACCAAAACTATAGTAGATTATGCTTTTTACCTCTTCCGATTTTATGACTTTACTTGTATTAAAAATTATATTATACCAAATTGGAAGTCACTATTCTATCTCATAATTTACTTTTAAAGCGGCAAGGACACGTCCAAATCCCAGTGGCGCCGTGGCTTGAAGAAATTAAACTCCTTTCGCGTATTTACCAACAAAATACACTTATTATGATGGATTATGATGTGAAATTTTATTTTTAAGCTTCTTTTCAGTTACGTACACTTATGAAATTTAAAACTTGACACCACAATTTCTGTAAACAAAAGTTTGCATTGTGAAGCGGCTTAAGGGGTACTTTCATTTACAATTCTAACAGCAGGTAGTCTCAGAAGTTATCTTATAGAAGACTGTAGAATGAATCATTACACTGCGGACGTTTTAGAAAAATAGGTAATTTACGTTCCTATACTTTAATTTTTTTTTATTAACGAATATATTGAAGGTTCGCTACTTAAAATACCTTTAGCTCGATTAATTATCGAATCAAAATTTTGTTTAGGAAATGTTTACAAAATAAAATTAGAAATAATTTTGATTTAAAAACGTCTACAAGCAATAACTTTTAAATTAAATCAAAAACTAAACATGGTTATTTGGGTTGACTGATTATTACTTATTTTTAAATAAATCTAACCTACTAATTATTGTAAGTTATTAAAAAAAATCATTAAACTCTCTATTCATAATATTTAGTCCTTACAAAATGTATATTTTATGACGTTTCATTTTTTTGTAGTTAATATAAAAAGTGAAAATAAAAACTAAGGCAATTCTTATTGTCAACGTATATATTTAGTTTTTTGACAAGAATTTATTACATAATTATAATTAAGATACCAAGTTATAGTTTAAAATTAAATGAAAACTTTTTTTTAAATAAAGGTATTACTATATAAATAAATATAAGAAATCAATAATGGGTGTGACCTCCATTATTATTGATACATTCTTGGAGGCGTCTGCTCATTGACGCTATCAAGGTATCAATATAATTAATATTAATCGTTTCCCATGCGGTATCAATGGCTGCAATTAGTGCATTACGGTTTACTGGTATAAAATTTGGCCCTTGTTGTCTTCGGATAACAGCAAGTATTCGAGCCCAAACATTTTCGATAATGTTAAAATCTGGGCTTTTTGCTGGCCAGGGTAACAGCTCCAAGTTATTTGCTTGTATCCAGTTGCGCACAACCTGCGAAGTATAGGGTCATCATATCCCGATAGTTAATTATCGAATGTTCCAAGAAAATATGTGTAAATAGTAAATGGAATCTACTAACGTAACGTTAAGTCGTTAATTATAGTTACATAACTCTCCTTTCATAAGATATAGTTCATATTAATATGCTTATTGTAAAGCTTCGTACACACCTGAACAACAAACCGAGGAACAAACAGAACAACGAACCGAACGGCAATCGGAACATTAATTTGGACGGTGCTACGTACGAATTTTAGAACAGATTCGCAAGTCCTGATTGTTCCACGAACGGTTTGCGGCGTTCCCGCAACTTGTCGGTTTTTTCTCCGACATCAAAGAAAATGCGCGCGAATGCGTTTGCAGGTTTGGACGAATCTAAACAAAACGGCGAACAAACTTATGCGGGAGAATTAAATTATTTATTTTTGTCCTCCCTTTTGTGGGTTTGTTGTGTTTTAGGTAATATTATGGAGTTGACAGAAGAAAAATGTTTTAAATTAATCAGTGTTTAAGAATGCAAGAAAAAAATGATGTCCCTATTAGCATCATTTGGGCGGGAAATTTCCAAAATAAAAAAAAAGCGAAGTAAATTATAATTTTTTACTCTTCTTTGTGCGTAAAAATTTGGTTGGCACTATCTTCTTGTTTTCCGCAATTTTCTCTTCTCAATAATAAATATATATGAACTGAAAACTACTGAAAATAATTATGGGAACAGCACAAACGTTCCGTTTGTTGTTCGGATTGTGGAAATCATAAAAGATCGTTTGTCGTTCTGTTTGACTTTCGGTTCGTTGTTATGTTTGTTGCTCGGTTTGTTGTTCAGGTGTGTACGAAGCTTTACAACTTAAGCAACAATTTTTTGGCGAATAAAGATTAGTTTGTGATGTAATATTAGAAACACAAATTTATATCATATCAAATTTATGACAACTTAAAACCAAGAACGTGTATGTTATTGCTAAGAAATTATTAAGGAAAAGCGCAATTGCAGTGTAAATATTTATAATTAGATATTTTCGAAAGTTTATAAGTCCTCTATTGTAATCTTAATACTTAAAAGAAAATCCTGTCCATTAGCATTATAAGGAAATGGCTTTTACTTTATGAATAAGTTTCAATAACAATAGAATATCCTTGCTTGTTTAATTTACTTCCTTTGAGTCATATTGCTCTAAGGGTTGTTACATTGGTCATTAGAAGTATGTAATAAATAAACAATTACCTACTGTTTGAGAAGGGGTAGTGTGAACCAATAAATAAAGTAAGAAATGTAAATTCCATTTTAGTTTAAAATTTCAAGTGTTGTGAAAATGCCACCTCATCTCGGTGCTGATTTGAAAGCGCGGATTGTTTCGGAATTAGCGGCGGGCCGTAGCGTGCGTGAAATTTCACGTATGTTAGATATACCAAAAAGCACCGTAGGGCATTACCGAGTAAAATGGAATCTTGAACACACTTTGGAAAGAGCCATCGGAAGTGGTAGACCTAAAGTATCTACACGTGCTCAAGATCTCGAGTTGTTTCATTACGTAACAGAACAACCATTTGCTACATACTCCAGGGCTATAGCAGATACACATTTTCCCGGATGCCGTATAACTGCACAAAAGATTAAAGGAGATGGGAATAAAGAAGTATAATGCTGCTGCGAAAGAAGTTCTCAGTGACGAAAATATGAGACGTCGTCTGGAATTTGCAAGGCGATATGTGAACGAACCTTTGGAATTTTGGAATCGAGTGATTTTTAGCGACGAAAACGTTCAATAGCCGCAACGATGGACCACTAAAAGTTTTTAGAATGGAAGGAACTCGTTACGAAAATAATCACATATGTCCTAAAAACGAAGTGGTTATTTTTCTGTGAATGTGTGGGGTTGGGTTAGCGCGGGGTCCAGGAGTTTGTTGGGCTATCGATGGACGTCTTGATTCTGCTGCGTATTTAGATATTTTGGAAACTATTATGAAACCTTCAGTCGAAGTGTTTTATCCAGACGAAGATTATATTTTCCAACAAGTAAGTATTCTTATTTCACTATACTTTCTCCAAAAATAGTTCGGGATCTGTTGAATTAACATTTTCATAATGTATTTTTGTTGTTAAAGGACAACGCCCCTATTCATACTTCGCGGGTTGTGCGCAATTGGATACGAGAAAATAACTTGGAGCTGTTACCCTGGCCAGCAAAAAGCCCAGATTTTAACATTATCGAAAATGTTTGGGCTCGAATACTTGCTGTTATCCGAAGACAACAAGGGCCAAATTTTATACCAGTAAACCGTAATGCACTAATTGCAGCCATTGATACCGCATGGGAAACGATTAATATTAATTATATTGATACCTTGATAGCGTCAATGAGCAGACGCCTCCAAGAATGTATCAATAATAATGGAGGTCACACCCATTATTGATTTCTTATATTTATTTATATAGTAATACCTTTATTTAAAAAAAAAGTTTTCATTTAATTTTAAACTATAACTTGGTATCTTAATTATAATTATGTAATAAATTCTTGTCAAAAAACTAAATATATACGTTGACAATAAGAATTGCCTTAGTTTTTATTTTCACTTTTTATATTAACTACAGAAAAAAATGAAACGTCATAAAATATACATTTTGTAAGGACTAAATATTATGAATAGAGAGTTTAATGATTTTTTTAATAACTTACAATAATTAGTAGGTTAGATTTATTTAAAAATAAGTAATAATCAGTCAACCCAAATAACCATGTTTAGTTTTTGATTTAATTTAAAAGTTATTGCTTGTAGACGTTTTTAAATCAAAATTATTTCTAATTTTATTTTGTAAACATTTCCTAAACAAAATTTTGATTCGATAATTAATCGAGCTATGGTGTTTAATTAGCGATACCTTCAAATATATTCTTTAAAGAAAAAATTAAGTAAGCAACGTAAATTACCTATTTTCTAAAACGTGCTTAGTGTAATGATTCATTCTACAGTCCTTCTATAAGATAACCCCTGCTGAGACTACCTGCTGTTAGAATTGTAAATGATACCCTTAAGCCCGCTTCACAATGTGCAAACTTTTGTTTACAGAAATTGTGGTGTCCAAGTTTTAAATTTCATGAGTGTACATATTTTTGTAAAAATTTAAAAAATAGGAAAATCTAAGTCCCCCGTTGGTTCGACGTATTTTGACATAGAAACCGTTCAAGTGACTGTTTTTTTCTAGTCGTAGTTGAAAAACTTCAAATCCTAGGAGTTGAAATATCCATGGTCGGCTCGACCAAGTCAATATATACAACCTCATTGAAAGCATTTATAGAATTTAAAATCACGATTTGATTATTAGTATTTACACCTATTATTTAATAATTAAATATCTAATAAAAATGATTCAAAAAAGCGAAATAACGGTGTTTAACACGAGCCGCCATAGTTCATGTGCATGACATTCCCATTTCCCAACTGTCATTGTCAAAACTAAACGCAACGCATGTATCAAAGCAAAAGCGCCGTAGGTACAAAGATTCAACTCATTATTGTCCCGCTTGATGGTAAAACAGTATATATCATTCAGAGTAGAAGGTCTTTTTTGTGCTTCGCCCAGTTGCTGGCTTCGACTGGCGTCTCGTCCGTCAATCCTCTGGGCTCACCACAAAAAATACCTACTTCTGCTCTTAATGATATAATCTACTATTTTGAGTAGTAGATCTCACTCTTGCTGCTTACAATAGATGAAATTCTGCAAGCTTGGACTACCAATGCATTTAAATGCTTAGATGAATTTCAAATTACATGTAAAAGAACTTGACTGAATAACTGAAATGTAATTCTATGAAATATACAAAAATTAATAACTTTCACATTTTTCTACATGAAAACCAAGATATATAGAGTTTGCTTAATTAAATGCGAGTCAATTAAGGTAAATTGAATTATTCAACAAAGATTCAGTGCATATCAAATAGATTCCTGGAGTCGTCACTACTGGTAAGTTGTTCTTAACTTTCACTAGTAAGTTAATGATCAACTGTAGGTATATCATCCACTTCATCAGTTAAATATTCTTCCACTTTTTGTCTATGTTTGCATACAAGTTGCCTACAGTTTCATTCTTCACAACGAATTGATTTAAATTTATTTACCATCAATTTCCAGACATATTATAAATTTAAAAGTAACATGACGGTTACACTTTACTTCAACCCCAATTAATTTGATTGAATTCAAGTTCGTATGATAGGTGGCAATCATTGTGTTCGCCTATTAATTTATGAATTAAATAATTTGTATGAACTGGTCGATTAACTTGATTTTGTGAAAGAGTTCTGGTTTTGTTTCATTTTTTTCAAATATATACAGGTGGGCAATGAACTAAATTGTTCTATAGCATTAAAACGACAAATAATGTTAAAAATTTTAAGGCATACATATGTCAAGATTATTTAAAACCACATTTTTTAAAATATTTTGGATTGTACAGGGTGCTCTAGAAACATACCATATCAAAGTTGGGTTATTTTAAATAGATTACCCTGTATTTCTTTTTTTTTTCTATTTTTGAATTGTAATGATAAAAAAATACGTATGTTCTTTAACATGTTCCTATACCTACTTACTTCCGTTTCTGAGATAAATCGATTTTACCCGATTTGCAGACCTCCAAAAATGCAATAACTTCAAGATAAATAAGAACAAGCACCCTGCTTTTCACCACCTTACTAAGAGTTCAACATTTCTTTTGCAATATTTACTATTATGTTATGATGTACAGGGTGTTTTACTACTACCGCATAACACTAACGACTTTATACTTAAATAACTTACTTAACTTAATGAATATCTCAATTTCTGTAGCCTCTTGAAAGCTGAACCACTCATCTTTTAGTCGATATTTTAAAATTTGGATAGTTTAACAATTTACGACGTACTAGAGTCTAAGTTACCGAAATATCCGCAATATGTGGACATTATCTTACAACTTTCAGTTTTAAATATTTATCTTAAAAATATTTATTTTTTCTGCAACAACAGAAAATGCTTATGAATAGTATCCCGGGCTCTAAGAGACTGAATTACGCAATATCGGTCACAATTTACTGATGTTTAACAACAGCAACCGTTATTTGGCACATCAATAATCAATCATACTGTAAACATCGACAAATTTAACCGGTTAACTAAGAATGTAATACAAATCGCTCTAATAGTAGTACGATAATTTCGAAAACCATTATTTTTAAAAACTTTTTAACAAAGTTACCACTGTTTACAGTGTTATCAATTTTTGCTGAAACTAACACTGCCGTTGTTTGTGACAGGTGGGCGTGATCTTCGACTGACTCTAGAGCCTGGCCTAAATCATGAGCACATTTCTTTTTATTTTGTCTTTAAAAAATTTTTACGGTTAATATTTAAAGCTGGATTGGCCTATACATTAAAATGTTTACAAGATAATGTTTATTTTACTGATATCTCACAGGTAACTTAATTTCCAGTAAATTGCAAATTATTAAACAAGCCAATTTTAAAATATCTCAAAAACTATCAGAGTTAGTTGCAACCCTAATACCAATTGAAAGGTAACTAGTTCCTGTTTTCAACAGGCTACAGAAACAATAGGGTGTTCTATTTGCTACAAGTTATTTAACTTTTTAAGTCGTTAGCGTTATGCGGTAGTATTTAAAACACTCTGTACATAATAACATTAATAGTAAATATTTCAAAAGAGATGTTAAAGGCTCTTAATAAAGTGGTGTAAACCAAAGTTGCTTGTTCTTATTTATCTTGAAGTTATTGCATTTAATTTTTTGAGGGTCTGTAAATCAAGTAAAATCGATTTATCTCAGAAACGGATGTAAGTTATATGGGGACATGTTAAAGAACATGCATATCCTACAATTTAAAATAGAAAAATACAGGGTGTTCCATTTAAAATAACCCAACTTTGATATAGTATGTGTTTCACACCTCCAGCCAATAGAAAATATTTTTTAAATGTGGTTTCAAATAATCTTGATATATGTATGCCTTAAGATTTTTACATTATTTGTCGTTTTATGGTACAGAATAACTCCTTGATAATGCCCCACCCTGTATAATCCCATCGCGCTTAACCACTTTTGCAAACCAGTTTTTTTGCAGGCACACGTTGAATTAGGGCTTAGTAAGAATGTTATGGTATGAAACTAGCACGGAATTAGCTAAACATTTATGTAATTAATTTTTCAGTAAACCTTTTTTCATATCATGGTGGTAATTGCCTGGACTTTGGATCTCAATTCTAGAAATTATAATGCATTTGTCTTTTTAAACAAGAGCTTTTTGTTCTTTGCTACTGACATCGTACCATTCAATGCAACCTGAATGTGACTTTGTGCAGATAAAGATCTTGACTTTGTAAACAATGATCCTGCCTTCACCAAATTTTTTCATTGTTCTCAGTCATGTAGCACGCTGTTTAGGCCAAAGTAGTGTAAGGGTTGGAGGAAGATTTTTGCTATAAGTGGGGAGAAAACAACTTGAGCTGTTAGGAAAATGTAAATTATTATTTGTCGAGTTGTCGTTTGACCATCAAGGATCACAGTTCTAGTTTCAAGTTCAAGCACTGCAAAATCATTGTGTATATAATTAATTATAAGAAAAAGTGTGCTAAGTTAAAAATAAAATATATATACAGTCCACATTATCAAGTTTATTCAACATTTTGGTCTCAAGAGCCGAATTAATTAATAAGTGAAAGTTCGACGTGTTATACAGAACAATTAGTACAAGTAATGACTGTTTAATCATACAAGTAACCAGTAACCAGATCATGTAATAAACAATAACTGTGTAATATTCAAAATCTGGGCAACAAGAAAACAAGTAAATTCAAGATTCAAAAACGCAAGCAGGCAAGTTTAAAGAAAACGTCCAGCACGTCCAGATAGAGAACCCAAGAAATCAGCAAACACATCTGCAATAATTGTACATCATAGTGAGTTATTTATTTCCTTTACCTATTTCTATCTCCTTAAATTTACATAAATAATGGCAGATTTACAAAATTAATTACCGAACGCGGACAATGCAAATCTCGCTCACCAGATTAAGTTCATTTCAATTCTATTAGTGAGTCAGAAATAGACGATGTAATTATTAAGTAATAGAAAGCAGATTAGTTAGTATCAAACCTATATTAAATGAATTTTATACGTTACAAAATGAAATTGATACACAAACAAAAAGCGAGGATGTTCAAGAAACTTGACAAATTCTCGGAAATATCATATTTTGATATAGTTAGTAAAATTTAATGTTTATTAGAAAACATAATCAAGTAAAGCTAACTGCTATAGTTAATAATTTAACACTAAACAAGTAGCAGAAATAAGTTTACCAGCTATTAAATTGACTTACGTTTACAGGCAACTTGATCAGTGCAAGAATTTAAAGAAAACTTTGAAACGTTAATTCATTATAATAATAATTTGTCTGAAACGCAAAAAGTTTTATTATTTGTGCAGTTCATTAGAGAGTGAGGCCAAAGAGAGAGTAATTCAATCTTTGGATAATACCTCAAATAATTATTTAGTAGCATGGCAGTTATTACAAGAACGATATGACAATAAAAATTAATTATCCACAATCACATTAAGGCAATTTTGATATTTCCAGTTTGTATTAAAGAATCATACAGGGAACTAAGAGTTTTGTTTGACAATGTAAACAAGCATTTGCGTCTTTAAAAAAGTCTTGTGAACCGGTAGAATCGTGGAGTTCTTTATTAATTTATATTTTGTGTAATAAATTGGATCCGATTACGCGTCGTGAATGAAAACAGGATATATGTAATGAAGTTTCTAATTTTGAAAAATTTCAAGGTTTTTAAAAACATAAATGCGATATTCTAGAGAGAATGGAAGTAAAGCTGGATGACCATAAATCTTTTCTAGTAACAACTGCTTACAAATATGAAAACAAAGCCACCCTTCAGTGGTCCCAAAATAAATACGCTTTTCATGTAAACGTAAAATCTATTGAAAACACTAAAACCTTCCTCAAGTTTTAGTTATAAATGCTTTTTGTCAAGGTTCGCATTCCATTTACCATTGTGACGCATTGTTCGCATTGGTCGAAGACATAATACTTTATTACATATAACAATGCAAATAATGCTAATCAAGTTCAAGAACAAGTACAGGTAAGTCAAGATGAATCAGTAGTAGCTACAATACGCAGTAGCTATTAAACAACACAATTTTGCCAAATGAAATTTTATTAGTACCGCGATTGGTACAACTTAAAGATTCGCAAAATGATACCATCAAGCGAGGTGCCTCTTTGATAACGGCAGCCAATCCAATTATATATCTAGTAATTTACTTAGTATTTTTAAATTTACCAGAAAAAGCTGATAGGTTATCAAATTGTAGGTGTAGGTCAATCAATACCTAAATCTTGCGGAAAAGTTAGTCTAGAAATATTTCTTTTATGTAGATGATCACAATATCATGTTTAGTTTTAGATAAAATTACAAACAATCTTCCTATATGTTCATTCAATAAAAATAATTTACTTTTAGAAACACGTTAGACTTAAGGATCCATCATTTAATGAAGTAGTCCAATAGATTTATTATTAGGTGTAGACGTATTTTATGATGTATTAAAAGAAGGGCAAATACGATTAAACGAAGGTCCGATTTTGCAAACACATTACTAGATGGGTGCTAGCGAGAAATTTTAAGTAGGAGTAGAGAGTAAAAAGTTAGTAGTTGTTTAAGCATAACCGCTTCTGAGGAAAGCTTGAACGAAGTCTAAGTCGATTTTGAAGATTGTCGAATATGAAAAACAAACAAATTTTAACCAAATCGTGAAAAAATTTTATGAACAACATTTTTAGAACAACAACTCGAGATAAAGACGGTCGTTTTATAGTTAGTATACCATTTAAAGAAAAAATGTATCAGAGTTAGAGATTTCTCAAGAACAAGCATTGTTCGATTTCTATCTCAAGAAAAAGGTTGGGCAAAAAAATGGCTTTCCAAGATTAGAATACAATAAATTTTTTAGCTGAATACGTTAGATTAGGCACATAAAATAATTTAAAAATGAGTGAGAAAATCAAGCACAGTATTTTATGCCGCATCATTCTGGTAATAAAGGAATCGCTAGTACTACGCGAGTTAGGGTAGTGTTTGATGCGTCGATGAAAAACAAGTAACGGTCTTTCCTTTAATGATGTACAGCATGTTGAGCTTACCATTCAAAAAACGATTTATTTGGAATTATTAAAATTTCGAGAAACTTATTTTGTATTTACTCGATGTATCTAAATGCAATATCAAGTATTAATACGTCCCGAGCAGAGATGTTTTCAAAAATACTTTGGCGTTCTAAACCTCAAGAACAAATAAATGTTATCAATTAAATACGGTCACGAGCAATACGTAACTGAACCAGCACGAT